>JAGXCT010036604.1:0-44701 GCA_022495035.1 Philopotamus ludificatus | reverse complement strand
TGCGAGAGTTTGGTAAGGTCCATGCCCTCAGTGAGTGAGAGCCTTGTGACTGGCATATGATGATGATGATACCTAATGTAGAGTAAGTCAGGTATAATTGAATACGGGAACATTTTACGAATAAAAATTCAGATTTATTCTATAATATTTATATTTCCAAAATAAAAATAATTTTACAAAAAGTGGAAATGCTACACAATTAGTGTAAATTAAAATGACTATCAAACATAAATTACATACAAATATATTAATAATATTGTGTTGTCGAGAAATAAATAAAATTTATTTTATAAAAAGAAAAAAACAGATTAAGTATGGTCGGTCACAGCTGTGGCAAGGCAATTTTTAAGGTCTACATTATAAAAGTTACTGAATTGAAAAGCTTAAAATAACGAGTGAAAATATATTCACTTCACTTTATAAATACGATTAAAAAATATTGGAATTAACAATATAAAATGAAATATTTTCATTCTCTATAAAATTTCTGTAACTTATATTAAATTATGCTACATTAGGTCAGTCAAAATAACTTGCGTAAGTACGCACGATTGCATGATGATCATTTGATGTCCTTTTAAAAAATAAATACACGTTAAACATAATCAAATTAGAGCAAACACAATAGATTACACGCATACATGAGATTCATCAAAATGATATTAAAAAAAATAATAATACAGTAAAACCGTCGTTTCAATTAACATATTCGGTACAAGAATAATACAAATAATTTATCGAGTTTTTTATACGCAGGTTTTACTCTATTACGAAATAGACATCTAGGATATACTTACATGCATCAAGCGTGATATAAAAATCGTGTACAGAATTTTGGTAATTAAAAATAAAATTTATTTAAAAAAATTGTACCTCAATTTACATATCCGTATACTACAATGAAACTGTACAAAATCTATTGCAAAAATTCACACATATGATTTATATTTATTATATTATTAAAAGTCAATTGTTACATCAACTAATTCTCTATACTACTTAATATAAATTTCATTTTAATCTACTCATATAGTATCATAGATTAACATGGCCATGATAGTGACTATATATAATATTAAATATATATATATTTATTCTTACAAACAATACAATTAGGATGTTAGTATTTGCGGTAATGTACAAAATATGAAAAATAATATAGAAGCAATAATTATTCAATATGCTATAAAAATTATTTATACTATCTATGCAGTGAGAAATGTATAAAAATCAAAAACAAATAAAATTGTTTAGTGCCATTTAACAACACACAGGGTACAATGTAATATACGATAGTATTAAAGCTATTATGTATGGGGTTATTCGGGATTGGTGCCTGATTCCGGCAATATTTCATATCGCCCGTTTATTTTAATATAATTTCTTCATAGTAAAAAAACCCGAGATAGAATAACCATGTATATCTATATACATATATATGCTTAACAAGTATTGCATAGTTTGTGATATAAAAGTAGAAAATATGTATTATAAATCTGTAAATGTCAAAAATCTAAGCTCGTACGCGCTGCCGAATAAAATTAAATTATGTTACTCAAGCGTATGTTAATTATTGATGCATCTTAACTATGGCCCTATCTCTCTCAGTTTACGGTATAACCGGCAACGTCCGTTCGTGACAAATGAAAAAAATATCCGCACAACGTGTCGTAATTCAGCGTAAAATTTAAAAATACAATTATAATACGCGGCCACAATGTATAAAATCGGATAAGCATATATATATTTTTAAGATATCTAATAAAAATAGCATTATATTGCTCTTCTATTTACCCAATAAAATAACTAATATATTACATTTCATCACATCTATCACAATAACTACATAAGTTTATCGAAAATTCAGCCGCCACGGTTCAGACGTCGGCTAATCCTTGTCGCTTTTCTTCCTCGAGCATGGCATCGAGTTCGTCGGTCAGATTCGCGAGCATATTTCCTATGTCGTTCAAAACGTCGCCCGGCTCCGCCGACAAACTGATACCACTGTGCGAATGCTTCGGTGTATTCGGATTAGTCTTATCGTCGCACATCGACGAGTCCTGCGAACTCTGATTGCCGGGCGAGCTCTGCGCGCTGCCGGGCGTGTTTGGATGTCGAGGCGGCAGCGACGCCAGCGGAAGGTTGCCGCGGCCGAAGTCGGCCGTGTGCGGTCTGCTCCCCATCTGGCCTCGGTTCTGTTTGATTGTTCCTGCGTTTTCGTTCGCAAACGGTAAACTGTCGGATTCCGTGCTCGAACTCGACTGAAACATAATATACGACGTTATATATTTATTATTACGATTAAAATAGACGGATAAATGTCGGTAATTACCTTAAAGCTAGCATCGGATCCGTTTCTACTCTGCGTGCCGAGAGTACAGGATGCATGAGCGTGTGTGCTCCATGTGCGAGGAGGTGAAGATGGTGCGGGAGCCGGGGGCTCTAAAGCTAAGGCAGTTCCTTCCAATGACACACTGCTCAAACTATCTGAGCTCGGATAAGCTGGAAGACTAAGGGGCAATGTTCTCCGAAGACTTTTCTGATTGGGATCTTGATTTTTCTCCGCATGAATTTCGGCGGTGGTTTGATGCGTGTTCCCATAATTTTGCGTGGTATACTATAAACGAAAATAATATAATTAATAATTAAAATAAATAAATAGATATTTAGCGGAACTGTGATCTATCGTTATAGCATTTATCATACAAACACGTAAGAACAGCGTTAAAAAAATGGTTTTGGCTCTGCGTTTTATAAACTAAAATAAGTAGAATTTTTAAAAAGAAAATGATCACAATCGTAGATAAAATCTACGAACCAACTCCCATTAGAACGATACTTGTTTATTTTTTTATACAATTGACCACTCTATAGAGTTTCTATAGAGTGGTCCTTATCTCGGTGCTATAGGAGGGTTAGCTAATAGAGTATTTTGAATTGTGGTATTAATTCCAGCCAGACATATACATATATTTATTGGATTACGATGGATGGATGGCAAAACAGAATATCCAAAGGGCTATTCACCCATATAAAAATTCGATAAGATTCTAAAGATGCAGGCGGAATGGGTCTCATACTCGGAGGTGCGCTGTTCATATGGCCAGATTATATACGCAGACAGGCGCCGGGAGATTTGATGTGCCGAAAGGCACCAAGAGGGTGCTCAATATTAATACAATAAAATTTCTTAAAAATCGAAAAATTCTTATTTATAAAACGTTCAATTATTATAGAGTGGGGAAGGGAGGGGTTATAGCCTAACGTTCTGCACGCTAGTGCTCACACTTACAGTTTTTGCAATAGGCTAATTAAGATCTATAACCCTTTCTAGTCGAATCTATCTGATATGCTATCCAATAAAAGATATTTTTTTATTATTTAACCCGTCTATTACGTAGGGGCAGGCCGTCCATATGGCCAGATTGTGAGGCGCACACAGGCGACGGAAGATTAGGTGCGCTGAGAAGCGTAAATTAGAGAAAAATTGAAAAACATTAAAAATTAATTTATTAAACTTTTTTAAAATAGACTAAAATCTTAATTGTCAATCGCGTTGTCCGAAGGGGGTCTTCTCTCAGGATTCTCAAGCATTTGATATTAATTACAATTAATAATTTTTACTCTAAAATGATATGTCCCACGTGAAGAAAGCTTGTACTCTGGCCAAGACTTGAAAGAGGAAAGAAATGCAGAAGAAAAGCAAGCCAATATAGCGATTAGAAATAATAGTATTAACGTTCAATTCAATTATTGCTGAGAAGAATATCATTGATAGAGAGTTGCATCGTATAAGAAGTTAAATCAGCAGAGCCCAGTTTCGGGGGGCTTTAGTTTATTCTACAGTTTTTTTTAAGGTTCAAAAAACGATGGATCGATATGTTCCGCTATATATAAAAATGAATACTTACGGGATGCGTATAACAGCCCATGTTGATGCCGAATGGCATATGTTCCGTGGCTACGTTCACTTGATCGATACCGGGATTAGAGCTTTGGCGTTTGGGTGGATCCGGAGGCATTTTCTTGCTCATATTCGGACTAACCGCGTACACTTGTCGCATTTGAGAGATGTGTTGACTCTGTAGAGGATATCCCATTTTGTCCACGGGATACACGACATTTTGGAATCCCTCCATTATATATTTCGGCGATTTTTCGTTAACATCTTGAAATATAACATTTTCCCTTACGGTTTTAGCTGTCGCACTTATTTTAGCTATAGGACGAGGCTTTACTAATCCTCTGGGACGAGGCAATGTACCACCACCTTCATAATTACTTAGAATAGCGGCTTCGTTTGTGGGCGTGATATCGCCGTCGTCGTAAGAACGCCGCCACGTTTGAAAATTGGGCTGATTCATATTGACGTGGGTGCAATAATACGCTTGTGTATTCTCCGGAGAGAAAGTGAGATGCGTTGTTCTTTCCGAGGGATCTTCTAAGCTTTCTAAAGATTTTCCTCTGGGTTGTCTTATCTGTAAATTAAATTTATTGAATAAAGAAAACGTATTTTCATCCAAAAATAAATGTAAGTGCATAATTTGTATAATACAGTATATGTTTTAAAAAAATCATGCTCATGATATATAAGATTAGATTTAAAAGATTAACAGCATTAACTAAATAGCAATTAGTATTATAATATAGATGTAAAGGAGCAGAATATTGCAAATATTTTATAAAAATTGCTGTATTTGTGTAAAAATTATAGATTGCAATTAATATTTTAAAGAATATTCCATGTTTTTCTTCCTTATTTTATCTGTGTTGTTTAATTAATCCAAATGATTAAAGAATTTTGATCGTATTCAATCATTATATATTTTTTTTAATGATTTTATATAAATAATAAATTAAATTGAAACTAACAATATGTATAAAGTATTTAATAATAGCAAATTACGGTGAAATTAAATATGTACAGTGAAAATATTGCGTTTTTGCTTTTTATACACATTTGTGCTTTTTACAGTCGTAAAATTATACTATACACAGATTGCGTGGCTTACCTGAATCGGTACCAAATCGATACCACTTGCGTTAGTGTTAAAAGCAACACCGGGATGATTCTTCTGATACTGTTGTAATTGTTGCCGATGGTGGTAATTTGCATTTATTGTACGACTTTGATGAACTTCCCATGGGTGCTGATACGAGTGTAGCGACGTATGGACATATGATCCTGGGGTGACGTCACCTCCGCTCATGGGCGACGGTGTCAAAAGCATATCCTAATGTTTGTCCACGATTTTTGGCGTATTCGTATTCATTATGCACAATTCGGCAATCACGCAGTGTGTTGTGATGATGTGAAGTGACGGAAAAAAGAAATAAAACATACACATGCAAAAGATGCTTACAAATTTGTCATCTAACAATTAAAAAAAAATATATGGAAGATATATAGGATAAATTTTTGGCTTAAAGATGGTACATATGTATGCTAAGATCGACATACTAAGATATTACGATGAGTGATTGGTGAGTATATCTAAACATCTATATTCTGCCAAAATTAAAACGACTATAGAAATGATTTTAACAGAAAATAATCAAACTCTGTAAATTATTAGATCGGCCAAAAAATATTAAATCGATTCCCTAAAATTCGCATATTTATTTTATAGATCTATTTATTCTAATAAATTACAGAGAGGATTAGGTAAAGAGGATTAAAGATTTTTTAGATCAAAGAAACAGTTTAAAAAGCCACATTCAATGTTATCGGAAGCGAACATTGGTAAAATAGTGAGTGGCGATAGATAAACTAGACATTGATTAGAAGCAAACTTATGCCTAATTTAAAATTAATTATTAATGATTAAGCAGAGAAAGTCCGTATCATTGATATCAATCATTCATTTGTATACTATTTATTATCAATCAAATTAAATGTATAAAATCACAATGCGATTTTAACCAATTTCTAATGAGTTTGTGCACTACGGTGATAAAAATATGATTTATTTATAATTTATATTAACTACACAAATTTATCTATGTATATATTAAATCTATCATAAAAACGTGTGGTGATTTTAGCAAAATATTGATAATAAATAGTAATTTTGAAGAACAGCAAAGCTAAAGTAACACTGATAAAAAAATAATATCAATAATAAAGCGCAATACTAACATGTGTTTGCACGGAATGTGGATTTTGCATTCTACAGCTCTCCGCATTCTGTAAACTGATGCTCCTTTTCCCTGTCCGTATGTCCTTAACCCGTTTTATAGCTAATAAGAATTTTTTCTGATGCCCTAATCGCACGATTCCCGCGTCTTCCAAGTCCTCCCACGCTAGCTGTGTAGCGTCCTGTACAGTATTATATCCTTGCGATATAAGTGCCGGAACGTATTCTTCTAATCGTAGCAACCTCAACCATTCTTCCAAAGATCCCTGAATTATAAAAAAATAATTTCATATTATTGACGCAACCACAATATTATTTATAAATAAAAATATTTACCGGTATATAATCAGGTAGATTTTCAGGAACATTAAGATTATCTATTTCAGTTTTTAGTCTCTTTCTATGATTAGGCTTTTTGATGCCGATCGCTGTGAGGTCCTCGGGGGTCATTCGAGTGATCGTAGGTAGATCGTATCCCGCAGCAATAAACAATGGAGCATATTCTTCGTAATGTAGCTCAGACAGCCACGAATGAATTAATTCTTGGTCCTGAAAAATCACATATTCAATAAATCTGTATATCTTTAAATAATATATAAATATATATCGGGTTAATACAAAAGTTACAAGACGTTTTTATATGACACTAGAAAAATAAGGTTTTACTCGGAACTGATGAGATACATCCATTTTAAATTTTTCTTTTATACAAAGGATGCTTCCTCTCTAATTCTTATTCGGTTTTGGTCTAGCCAGTATACAGTAGAACCTATATATTTTTTTAAATGTCGATTATAGCAACCTTTGCAACGTGTATGGAGAAAATACTCTCAAAGTTCTACTGATACGTAGGTGGTTTACAAAACTCCGATCTGGAGATTTTTCGTTGAATGATAAACTATAGACCTTTAAAGTCTGATGACGACAAGTTAAAAGTCATGATTGATACCAATCCACGTCAAAACACCAGGGAGATTGCAGTGAAGATTTGAATCAACCAATCAACCATATTGAGACATTTGTGTCGTATAGGGATGGTTTCGCAGTACGACATTTGGATTCAGCTGCCAATTTATTGGACTGTGTTCAACATGCATTGAGAGCGAGACAGAAGCACGATCCTTTTTTGCATCGATTAGTGAGGGCAAAAATGGGCAGTGTATAATAACATGTCAAAGACATTGGGGTATACATGGACAAACCGAAATGGATGGAGTTTTATTTAATTGATTAAATCAATAAAAATAACGTCAAAACTTTTGCATCAACCCGATATATATATAATAGGATGGTAATTGTTTGATTGAGATGGAGGGTTTGTTTCATTGTTGTCGCCAAAATTAAATTATTCATACAAATTATGTGGCACGTCGGAACAAAGACGGACAGAACGTGATGCAGGAAGAATCATAAACACAAATAATACAGGACGAATAACAAATTGCAGGGAGTGCATCGCGACATATGAAAAATGATTACAGCGTCTCCCTGTAAAGTCATTAGACTTGCAAAGGAGCTCGTGCTGATATTCATACGAAATTTTATTCGGGCAATTCATCGCAAATTTAAATTGCCATCGTGGACAGATGGCCCGGCTCAAAAAATAAAAATAAAGAATTAAACTCCGTGGCATGAACAATGGGACGCTTGAGGTCACGGATCAGTGAAAATAATCTGCAAACACACGCACTTTATGAAATCCAGCTGCGCACAAGGCGTTCTGCATCTAAATCGACACTTCAGCTCAACTACGTGTTTATGTCGAAAGCTGCTTTCCGCGGCTCGGTCGTAAATTAGTTCAACACGTGCATGCAAGTCTGGAGTACGTGACTTTGCCGTAAAACATGGAAGGCATTTAATAATAAGCGCAAAAATGGCGCATAAGTTAACATAAACAGGACGAGCGTGGCTTACCGGAAGGCCTTGGCATAAAAGTCGGTCCATCCGCGCGTTATCCGAGCTAAGAGAACAGGAACTTAGGGAACACCGTGCTGCCGCCGGACATCCAGACGCCCTGCCGCTGTCCAAGGAGGCGCTGCTGTGCCTGGACCCGGATCCAGCCGATCCTGACGATGAACCAGGACTGTCTCGGCCAGGACTCTACAAAGCGAAAACGACACGTAAAATTTGATCAATCAAAAGCATAGTATACGAATCGATGCATTACCTGTGTCATGTCAATCCCTTGATCCTCCTGCAATGCCAATTGGTGATGGTAATATACGGCAGTTTTGTGCGTGAGGGGTCCGGGTGGAGGGAATTGAAAGGCGGGCGGAGCGCCTCCGGAGCCTCCGCCCGAGACGGGTCCAGGACTCTTGCCGCTGCCGCCACTGGCTCCGCTGACCGTGCTTCCATAATCGGAATGGTCATCTGAAAAATGATGATATCGTTGAACAGAGGCAATTTCTTTATTGTTGTTGGTATTTTGAAGAGACGACTTACCTCTGATTGGCGCCAATGGCGTGTCGGGTGGATGTAGAAAACCGGTGTCTTCGCTGCTAGCATATCCTTGCGACGATCCAAAGCTGGTTCCGGAGAGTCGATGCTGGGTTCCAACGCCGACTGTAGCACCTGGCGCTACGCCCCCGAACGCATCCGGCACAGCCGGGGGCGCGACCCTTTTCACCTGGGGGGCTGGTTTGCCGCCCCTTGACATACCGCCCACTGAAACAGCAAAAAAAAAGATTTTAGTACAAGAGGTAAATAAAAAAAAATGCTCAAGTGGTAGGGTGCTATAATCCTCGATCGCAATTATCGACAAAAGACGTCATCCACTTCAACGGCATGTGATGTCACGTCAATATTTATTTATTTAGATAAATCATGACAATAAATCTTGATAAATCGAGATAAAATATATTTTTATTTTGCTCGTTCGATTCGTCATATATTTCGAGAGTATAAAATCGGGCCGTAAAACATTCAAAAGACGTCGGAAAGGGGTCGGACTAGACGTAGGGGATGAAACAAAAGCGTCACTTTCAACATACTCCGAAATCCACTCCATCAAACAATGAAATATTGCCTCATTCACGTTCTCCAACGTGCATATCTGAAATTAATACCGGAAATACGCACCGTATGCATGTGGATGTAATTCCCCGCGTATTTTTATTTTTTTTTAATATTGGAAAGATCTCTAAAACACGTGCCGAGAATCGACCGTGTCTGCGCTATACAATATCTAATTCCGAAAATAGACGAAAATGTGTATAGGGTATTTAGAATTTGGTCCTCATTAGTCGTGTGTTATATAGAGCCGTGAAATAATATACGACAAACTAATGCGTTTCAGAAAATAAATATCTGAAACATCGATGACGCCGAATAAATATACTATTTCCTTTTTTTTATTTAAGGCCCTTTATGTAAAATGTAAATAAATTCAATATAAATTTTGAGGGTTATTTAAGTACGCTTTCATTCGTATTTTAAAATTCTTGATAAATCTTTGAACTTGAATTCAATTCGTACTACTCTCGATTTGTTTTGCAATTCCGACGATACTGATTTGTGTTTGGTTTAGTAATCTAATCGTTTCTAATCCCAGTAATTCTTTATAAAATTCTGTGCACAGTCAACCCTCCTACAGTTGTTCACTTAAGATCGCCGTTTATTTGAATCGAAAAATGTTTGATGTATTAATTTCGTTAAGTTTAGAAAATACAATTAAAAAAACCAAACCCAAAATTTTGTATGGGTGCCTATTCTTCGATAGGGTAAGTTTCTATAACGTGGTACTTATCTCGGTGCTACAGAAGAGTTGACTCTTAAATAAATATATTATTTAAGATACATTTATTAATAATTGAAATTAAGATAGTTTTTCAGAAAATGTTGCAACATTTTAGTGTTCCATTGTTGCATCTCTAAGTGGTTGTTCCACTATTTCTTTGTCGCTGCTATCAAATATGACTCAATGGTCGCCAAAGCAATTAAAGTTTCGTCATCTAGTCCAGTAAGTCCAGTAACCTCGTCAATATCTTCTAGTATAATATTCAAATCCTTCATTCTTTATGGAGTATCAAATTGACCCTTTAAATTTTTGGATGAACCTATGTTTTACTCTCATTAATTTTATTTTACGAGTAAATAAAAAATGATTTTCATTGGTAAAATGAATAAGAAACATCTATAAGAGTTTGATCTGATATCATATTCAATAAAAATCATTTTTTTATTAATAAATAGAAAAAAACGGGTTATATATTTTAATTTTTATAGAAAGAATAGCATAAAATGCCTAAATTTTTATTTCCCGATAACACATTCAAACGCTTTAATCCTTCCTCATCCGTATAAAAAAAACTTGACAATTTTAATACCACGGAAACATCTGCCGACATCTTAAAATAAATGGCGTCTAATTTAAAAAAATATTAACGAATATTCCGACAGCATCCATCATAGGACGCGATGCCATTTAAAGCGGGGATGAGACAAGAGTTCGTTTAATTTATGGTTAAATTATTTTTAAAATACCGATATCACATTTCGTATACACAGAAGAGCACCCCGTGTCGCCATCTTCCGACACGTGACTGACGCGATGTTTATTATATCTAACCACTGAACAAATGGGAAAACAAAGATGAAACCATTCTCATTTAATGGAACGAAATATTCCAGCTTTAATTTAATATTATATAAGTCTGAAAGTTACGTGGTATTTCCCAGAGTTTAACCCCAAAAGCACCGGAAGGACCCCCCGCGACCTTATTTTTGGGTGACCTTAACATTTGCCGTTCTGGCATTAAGGCGAAAATTACGGCGCCTTCGCACGGCGCTAAATATCAGTGAAACTATTTTACGAGCGGCATTTAAGCCGGAATAATGGCGTGATGATAATGACGTGTAAGTTATTGTGACAATTACAACATCGCCGCGCTGAAGACTGATTAAAAATATGCAAACAAGGAGACGCTTTTTGCGCAAAACCGAAAAATTCGAGATGCGAGATTGCCGACTCTGCTTCTGACCTTTACCGTCGGCATTGATTGCTGTTAATGCTGCACATAGCGGTTAATGACTGTGACAACAGGTACAGCGTCGATGACAGCCATCAGCGGTAACGGTTATTGGCTCCGACTGCACTGCATCATGAATCTCTCATCGTCGTCTAGAGTCATACACGTGTCCCGCGACACTGCCAACCGTTTACCGTTCGTCAAGTGGTTCGCTCTGACCAAATTGCGACCACAAAAAAATATAACAAACCAGACTCATTTTGTCAGCAATCAATGTGGCCATATAAAGGTCGATCAATCGATCTATTATGTGTGTCGCACATTAATATTCCCTATCGATTCCGATACCCACTGCGATATATCACTCGACTGTCAAGTATTATTTATTATTTTTAAATTCAGTGACGCTGAACACACTCTATTAATGTATCAGAGTAATTGATACATTGCACAATTTTAATACAGATATTTTTTTATAAATCAATGTATCTATAGACACTTACACAATTAATGTTTAAATATTATATTACTATACGTTAAGACTTGATGAAAATGATTTATTATCATTTTTTATTTGGCATTGATTTTCGTAAAATATTCTAAAAGTTTATAGAGTACAGAGTAGTTTAAAAGGTTAATAAATAGCATAAAATTGATCATATGTCGAAAGTTGACAAGTAGAATTTAATCCTAAACGCATAAAAATTTAGGAAAAAATGTCATCGGTGGCGATTGGTGGGTAAAATATTTGAGGATGATGCGGAAGATTAAAAAAATGAGCAAATTAGTTCTGCTGTCGATGGTTTTCCATAGAGAGAATAATACACTTTTTCCTGGTTTATCCCGCTGATTTCCTTCTTTGACATGGTCAAAGTTTGTTGTCAACGTGGTCATGGTTTTATTATTTTTTGTAAAATTCAAGATGTCCAAATAGAATTCATCAGCTCATAATTTTGATCATTAACCCATTTTTTACACGATTTTCCCTGCCAAAATTCACGATAATTTTAATTAAACATAAAAATGTATTGTCATTGCGACTCGTTTTACGCAGATAACGCCTAGAGAAGAGGAAAAGGAATACTGAGACAAGCCCCCTCCTACTTGCCTGGACGAAGTCGAGAGGATAAAATCGGATACCAATAGGGTAATATATTGTAACAACGATACCAGAGGGAAACTCTTGAAAAAAACTGTATACCAAGACGGCTCGAGTTCCCGTGATACGGACACGAAGAAGAGCCCTCACATCAGGTGTGAGATTCCTTTTGCCTCGACTGCCATTCGAGAGTCTAGTAAGGCCCATGCCCTCAGCGAGTGAGAGCCTTGTGGCTGGCAAATGATGATGGATGATGATATATGACACAAAACGAAATATTTTCTTTTTCTTTGCATATGTACAGTTAACCCCCCACTAACACTAAAATCGGGACCGTGTAAGTTGGGATAGTGTTATTGGGGGTAAAGCCTGGGACATTAATCCGAATACACGAACCTTGTAACATTTGACTATGCACCGCACAGACGACCGCCTGACTGTGTGTGTGCAGCCGAACCCGTGTCAAATGAATAGTCGGCCTTGTATGTATTCGTCGCAATGCAACGGCGTGAATGCGACCGTTCAAGTTGGGGGTTGGCGGCAATATTTCAACTCAACGTGTAATTCGGGATAGTGTAATTGGGGGGTCCACTGTATTGGTTTTACACGAGTTTTTTTTTCCAAAATTGGAAGACTAGGCATATAATGGGGTAAAAGTTAGAAAAATAAAATAAGATAAACAGCTATTTCAATACAATTTACATATATAAAACAATGATAAATCATAATGAATACGATCATATATAAAAAAAAATATTTAAATAATTTCTTGTAGAATGTAAGTAATGATTTTAAATAACCACTGCTCACTCCCAGAGGTTCAAACTTGAAAAATTACTGCACCAAACGCCCCTCGCGCTTTTCAGTTATTGATTGCTCCAATCTCAATTAATAATTGTCAATGGATATTAGAGTGGTGATAAAAAAGAAAATGTTCCAATATTGGAACACTGGGCAAAAATGGGTTAAACGTCGGCGTTTTAGTATTATCTGTAGAGTTTTTGATAAAACCCTGTGATGATTTTCGGATTTTCCATTCAAACGAGAGTAAGTATAAATATTGCTGCATCGAAAAGAGTATACACAGATAATCATTTTGATCGATGAGGTTTAAAAATACACAAAAACCAACTCGGCCGCTTCTTTAACGATCTTGCAAATTGCCGATTTAAGTAATGCAGATAAGAGATAAACATGATTGACGCGTTGGGTTCGAATCCGGTCCAAGTGATGTATCTTCTGAGTATGTATGGAGCTCGATTTTTGAGGTCGACTTGTAAATACAGCAATTACGGACCCCGAGAGCCTTGTCATCCATCAAGAAGCGTTTAACCCGTCGACACCCGTCTCCGCCACGGTAGGTGTGGCACCGGAGAAATGCACTGGAGCAATTTTGAAAATTGCCAAGATAAAAAAATAATACACATCGATGCCATTTTAAATTAAATTGCAACACGTTAAACATCGACGAGTAATTTGATTCAAATCCAATCGGATTGATTAAACATCAACGAAACCCTATGACAATGAGAATTCGATCAACTCGAGCAATTGTTCAAAAACGATTGCATTTAGTTTACATACGAAATAACCCGTTCAGCGTCCGATACCGATACATAAATAAATTATCATGTACGTTAGAATTATATTGAAAACAATGCGTTAAAATAAGCAATTTATATACGAGGGTTAAATATTTAACGGCACTGCATTACTTTCACTTGTAAATGACTGCGGCATGTGGGTAGTGTAACTATGGACCGCATGTTGAGAAACACTGCGGTGCTTTATTATCTGAATTCCATAGGAGTTAGCGTAATTATTATTTATCTTAATTCTATTGCACGGGATCTCCGATACAATGAATCAATCAGTGGGGGCGTAAGGTGGGTTTTTTTAACCCTTTGGTCACAGCGACCCGACAGGAGATAAGCAGCGGTCATTAAAACCCGGCCGCAGATAATCTACCTTCTTTGTAATTCGCATTTTTTTGAAACCGTTCGATATTTCCATCAAATTGAAACATAATCGTCAGGGATAGAACTGCCATTTATCTCCCCCGATTTGTCAATACATCATTCATGCGCAGATAATGTTATAATTGCAATCGGATATTGAATTGCATGCCGTGCGGGCAGTGGTTAAATGCAAACAAACGTCGATTAAGCCAAGATAAACCTATACAATCGGTTTAATTCTCGTATAAATGAACGTGTAATTAAAATACTAGATCGACAGAGAGCACTAAATTCTGGAGCCGGCGAAAAAGCGCGCCAATTAAACCGCGACCGGTTAATTACAGTACGTAGGAAGTCCGCGAGCGATACGAAAAAAACGTATTTTACGATTCTGTAATATGATACTGCGGTAATCTCGACTCGTTTATATTGTTAAAAAGATTTACTGGGTAAAATAATTATTTATTTGATTGCGATGGATGGATGGCATAACAGAAAGATTCCGGAGCGACATTCGCCCATATAAAGATTCGATAAAGAATCTAAAGATGCAAGCGGAAGGCGTCCCTCACACTAATATTCCCCCCAGTGTCAAACCACGACACTGGTTAATTTTTAATATTTAACAATTTTTCAATGAAGGATAGATGGCAATAAATTAATCGATTCCAACGCGCCAAACTAGCTAAATAAATATTTCTATAAAACATGCGGAGGTAATGGTTCTCTTCCCCATACATACCCCCTGGCAAGTGTTATAAAGAATCATCTGAATTCATAGTTTTTCAAATTAGTGTAAAAAAATATTTTGGTAAAAACATTCTGAACAATGTTATTTCAATATCGCGTAAAAAGAGAAACGGGTGTAATTCTAACCTTGTCTATGTTTTTTTTATTATAAAAAACTAACAATGTGCTTATAATTATTTGTTTTAAAAAAGTAGCAGATTTAATATTTGTCGATTTTTATATCGACAAGTGCTATAAAAACCGGTTTGCATCTGTGTAGCGGAATAGCTATTGAAAAAACCTATTACATGTGTACCGAATAATTTAGTTATCTAAAAAAAAAAAATAGATATGAATTATATTGTTGTAAAATCAATTAGTAGTAGGTATTTGTTATGCGAGATATAATAAATCCATCACTCGATCTAATTGCGGCGGATAAGTTCCACGAATTACAAATCAAGTGATATGTATACGTAGAAATATGCGTACTTGCACATGAAATAATAAATTAGATTACATATTTGCTACATACGTCCGTGGCGGATTGATTTTACGCACTCGATTGGCAGATTGATTTCACGCAAAAATTGCCAATGTTTCCTATTGCAAGATATTTTTTTTCTTGTGCGACATTTGTGTCGTCGATAAGCCTTAAAAACAAATATCATGATTTCGGACGTAGGCGATCTACATGTACAGTAAGGGCCCCCCTATAACGTCCAGATAGGTTCCACGTTATTTAGGGGGGACGTTATAGGGGGTAATTTTATTTTTTGATTTGAAGGAAATCAGTGCATCAAACATTTTAATTTATCTTTTTTTTACATTTTTACTTGTTTACCAGCGCAAATGACTTGACTCGCGCGATGAGCGATATACTTTCGTATTTTGGCTGACGTAATCTTCCCGTAACTTGCGGGCAGGGAAGATCAACACGACATTTTATTAGTTAATTTTATAAAATTATAAAATATTTTTATGAAAATTCTATTTGCGTTTTAAAATATGTACGTTATAGGAGGATTTGACGTTATAGGAAAAAACTGCCGCAAACGTTATAGGGGGGTTTACTGTACTTGTTTTCTCTTAATACATATTTGTAGATTTTTACGAGCTGGAACAATTCTGGAGCTCTTAATCTGGTCCAATTGCGAATATTGTGGAGGCATGACAGTTTCTTTCTTCCCGTCCACCATTTACCTTCCACTTTTCCGTCAATGATGGTCTACAGAAGGCGATACTTTTTATTAAGGTGTTATTAGAAGCTCCCACTCTTATTCTTATTCGTATTCTTGGCGTATTCCGTCCATGGAATCTTCAACATTCTTCAATAGAATGACATTTTAAACACTTCAAGCCACACGCTTCAAATATGATTAGAAATGTTTTAATTTTTTAAGGTTAAGCGTAAAAAATGTGCATTTGTATTGGGATAGTACAATCCCAATGCAAGTGGATATAAGAAACAAGAAACCATTCACATTTTGGGATTTTACCTGAAGAACGGAACTAACTAACTAACGTTGGAGCCTGAAAAAAGCACAAGAAATCCGTCATGTGCAATATTACTTATTCAAATGTAAGCCATCTCATCTACTGAGTTCTTTTGGCCTTTCCATTAGCTAGCGAAGAGCTGAAAAAATTCTGGACCTCTTAAACCGAAGCCACAATATATTTTTTTCACCTTCGTTTGCCTTCCATTTTCTCTCAAAAACGACGGATTTAAGTTCAACTACTTAACCCTCCTATAGCGCCGAAATAGGGACCACGCCATAAAACTTAGCTTTATAGAAGACTACGCCACCCATACAAAATTTGAGGCTACGATTTTTTAAATTATATTTTGTTATTTTTTTAATATGGAGTCGAGTGTTGTTGTGTGTCGGAATCAGACGTGGCGGCGATGGCGGTTGGGCACAATCGTAGTTTCGTGGATTCTACGGAGCTATTAAGAGCCAGGCCGCTATCCAGGCCAATCCAGTGACGTGTGTGCTGCTGGAGGTGCCCGTAGCACCCGATCAAACCGTGAATTAAATAAGAATTGGCCATAACCTCCTGATTATTATTGTTACAATCCACACGCGACAGCTCGGTTCCCGGGCTTTGGCTTGCGACCTAACCCGTAATCGAAGAGCCAAGACAATCTGGAGAACGTCCGTCGCAGTCATGACATCACAGTTGCGACGGAGGTGCCTCCAGGTGACAAAAACCCGCCTCAGGGTTAATATTCCATTTAAATTAAATTAAATTTAAATTAATTGAAGGAAATCAATACATCTATAATTGTTCCTCAGTAGCGAGGAGCGCTATAGAAGGGTTGAACGTGAATAGCAATATTTGTGTCAATATTAGCGTTATTTTTATGAATTAGTTTATTGGTTTCAGTCACAGAATTAATTATTATTTCGGTGGTGTGAATCACAAAATTATACATGGCGAAATACATCGCATTGCCGATGAAACAGTTGTAAATGTCTCTTGACCATATGCGTATTTTTTTACGAACGCATTACAACACGGCGCTTTTTATCTACACGGCGAAAAAAAAGCATCGCACACGGTATGTTGCAATATATTTAAATCGCAGACTCTCGGCGAGAGAATAAATCCCGACTTCCGATACAGAAGCTCGGTTCCGATATCCGCCATCGTCTCAGCTCTCGCCGCCTCGAGAGAGTAAAAAGCAGAAATGCCAACGGCAGCGGCGATGTCGATAAATAAAAAAGCGCAGGGCGCCAACCTGCCGGCCTGTCTGGGCTCCGGCCTGGCCAGTCAATGCACAGTGGTCAAATGGTTATTTGCACATTTTGTGCAGATATAAGCTAAATTCCGAGGACAGGTTGATCCGATAACTGAATATTGAAAGAGTGGACCGAAAATTGGCAGGTAGGCCCGGCCCGGAGCGTTCAATTATTCCAACAATGGCACCTTATCTAAAGCGGAGTGGCGGTAATACTCGAAAATGACCGCGACGCGTGATTTTTTTCATCGTTGGCGTCGACTCCGCCAAGTGTCAAATGGCACGAAGAAATGACAAGCACTTGCATTTCAATATGCGTTGCATCAGTATGGCCAGACATTGACCCTCAAATCCGGCCATTGTTGTGCGTCAACAGCCATATGGCCATATCACAGCGCAATTTACACGCCCGATTGTATACAAATACTGGTTCTGTGAACAAACAGCGTCAACATTTGGCCCTCGGTAACCCTGTCGCCGCGGCAAGAATAACACACGCAGCAAGCCCTGCCACAATGGCACAAGGCGATAACACGTTTCCTTAAAAAGCTCTACCGTTTTCGCAACGGATAATTGCAGAATTGATGATAAAAATTTGGCCGTAAATCATATCCCACATTATGTTGAGGTGCTGATTTTTTTTCCGCGCGCAAAAAGTCGATGGGACAACAACGTTAAGCGCAACAAACCACTCGAATTACATGTAAATTGTTTTTGTGATGTTATGCAAAATATAGCTTGCGGACGTACGCCATTAATTAGACATGATATTTATCGCTGTATCATAATTAATGACGGATCATTAAAATACACCATATGTGAGCAAGATGAAAATGAAAAAATATACAAAAATGATTATTGACTTCTTCAGAGTATAACACGGTCATATGGTTACATAAAAACGTCGTGTAATACAAATTCGTGTTATACAACGTTTCAAGATCATACAAAAATTTCAAATACATCTTTACGTATTTCGTGATAAGGGGCCAAAATAGTTTACAATTCCATCTATCCATTATGGCATCGTCTTCTAAAAAAATCTGTTCTAATTTATCAGCTAATCCCAAGCCGTCATCTATTGTTATTAAAGCGAAACATGCAGATACTTCATCAAAATCATCAAATCCTTCTCCACCAATACCACGACAAATTGTCTTTATACATCTTTTGTTGGTGGTACAACATTTTCAGCAAGTGGATTGTTTTATTTCTTTAACGGATGCAGAAACGATGCATATCGACATAATTTCGTATAGAATTTTTTTCCAAGTATAACCATTAAAATTCTATTCTATGTTTTTAAAAAGTTCCACGAATATAATACGCTTTAAATGTTGAAATTATTCCTTGGTCCAGGGGCTGTATTATAGACGTAGTGTTTGATGGTAAAAATAATATTTCAACATTAGGATGTTTAAAATCGAGCGGATGTCCTGGTGCATTGTCTAGTATCAATAATATTTTAAAATCAAGATTCTTTTTTCCTAAAACTAGTTTTGTCATATCCTTTCAGTGCTCGTGAGATTAAAGACTGATTAATAAGAAAAGACTTAATAAGAGGAAATATATTCTTTCTTTCACCACTTTGAATCCCTCCTTCGCATGTTTTTAGCTTTTTGATGTGTAGGTTCGATGGGGCATCTTTTCCCAGCACAATCCCGTTTATTCCGCATTTAATATCTGGTCTGGTGTGTAGCCCTTATTTTTTTTTAATTTCAGCGAATTCTGAAGTAAATTTTTTGGCATATTCTATGTCAGCCGGCGCCATTTCTCTTCGAATTTTTATATTAACACTCAAGGACCCGGTCCCGCGTTAGTGCGGAAATTTTCGTAAACGGTAAACACCCGCTCCCGCACTAACGCGGGTTCACACGAAACATGTTATCTAATGCGCTACAAATGGCTTTCTTTTAAAGTTTTACGACTCGACACAGTTTCATTGCTCTGCATGCCCTTTGTAAAATATATGACATATGTATTTATTTATGGCTAAAAACTGTCCTTGAAATAATAGTTTATTTGGTTCGAAAACTTTCCAGTACTAACACATCGACTGTAACGAGTTTAGATTTTTGTTTATCCATTCAACAAAATAACTTTTTTGGAATATTTATGTGGCACAACCCGTTACATCCTTTATAACAAAGCTAAAATTACCTACAAGATATCTATTTGTTTTTTATCGTCTAAAATACAATAAATCATCATTTTCACAGCTCGAAAATTTTATTTCTTATCTAAATATTCTAATAATCTAATATAAGTATACACCCAGGCTTCGTATAACACGGTTTTAAACAACACGATTTTACATAACACGGCATTATTAATTGTGAAGTATTTTTGTATAACACGCTTTATATAACACGGTTTCAACAAAAAAAATAAATTAAAAATTAATTAACATGCTTGATTTGTACGTCCATGGATAGCGCCAACACAAATCATACTGAACATGAACAAAAAATAAATGAAATTAACTAACTTTGATATTTTTTTTGGAACGCAAACCCTAATTTATATGAATTTCAAACCTCGTATAACATGGATTTGTATTACACGGTGTTTTTGTGAAACCATATAACCGTGTTATACGAGGCCTAGGTGTACTATACGTAAAATACTTATTTTTTGACCAAATTATCTCCAATAGGAAAAAAGTTATTAGGCATTTTTTACAGAGACGCGCAAAATTGCAAGATCGATAAAAAGATGCGGGTTTAGGTGTAAGTTTCGCCTGAAAACAGCAGGTGCTCAAGTGTTAAGTAGTGAGAATTGCTTCTTTAAATTTTTAAACCATCCTCTACTAGCAGGACAATTGTGATTGTTGCCCTCTTTTGAATTTGCCTCTGTCTATAGATGTGTGTTTTTCATTGCAGACTTTTATCCATATCTTTAGAGCCCTTTCCATCATTAGTACTGAGCGAGTATGCGCAGTATTTTTCGTACTGATTTTTTTTTAAATCGTGTTATATAAAGCGTGCTGTACAAAAATATGTCACAATTCATCTATCGTGTTGTATAAAACTCTTGCGCTATGCCTTCGAACGATCTAATCTCACGATCGCCGTTAGTTACTTCCCGAGTCAACAGCATGGAGGACCTCCACACATTGCTGCGCGTTGCGCAGGCCACCAATCAATCACGTTCGGTAGATCACAATGCGGCGTATCTCAGATCGCCTTAATTATGCGCGTCTATGCGAAATGTGAAGAGTGAAGGGTGGCCGTCTCGATGATGGATACGGATACCGGCCAGCGCTATGGTAATTGATCGGAGGTGGCGCCTTGCCAGCTCTAAATAACAGTAATAAGCGATTACGCCGCGTCTAATGTGCAATACGTAACCGAGTGTACCCGGGGAGCATTTCAACTAATTTGTATCATAAAGACATCAAGCGGCAAATTGCCGACGCAGTACGAGACCAGAATGCGTACCTGTGCGAAATTAAAACGACAACGACCGCCATTATCGTCGCAGTCTCCGTCGCGATATGTAGGGCGGCGGCGATAAGCATCGCCGGGTTTGGCGCTAGCGACTCGTTCAGCTCTTTTGACTATCTCAATTCTGAGAATGGTAAATAATATCAGGTGTCGACGAGTTTGCGGATGTTTGCGAATTAGGGTTGAGAGCTCGGACGTTTTGTTGAGCTCACGCCAGCAGGAGTGTTACCTGGGTAAGAGAAAAAAAGATTCCGGGAACGCACCAATGATAATGCTATTTATGTACAATGGGAGCGATACGCAATAAATATTTTTAGAGCGATAGCACTCATAGTGGTACCTGAAGATGTTTTGTTAAAGAATACTACAGATTTACGGCTATTATATAAAAATAGAAAGAAAGCAATAATGTAGTTGTTAAAGTATAAATATAACTGACGCCTTATTTAATATAATGTAGGCTTTCTTGCAATTCCTTTCACTGTCTCAAATAAATTAAGAATGCTTTTTTTAATGCAAGATATTGATTAATAACGTGTTCGATTCTCAATTTATTATGCATTTAAAAAAATGAGATATTTTAATTTATAAATAAATAATAATAAATCAGCGCTAGCATTTGCGAATGGTAAGCACATTCTGATATATGCAAAAAAGTATCAGTTACAAAAATGTGCTCTACTTTAGACGGAATTCGTGCAACATGCATCATCTTAAATAATCTTTCGATATGTAATTTATTTCCATTTTTAAATTGAATGTTGAGATCCACTGATTTTTATGACACGATTTGTTCCAGATGAACACTCGAAGAAGACCAACGACACAATAACATGTAACTGAGTGCAAAATTGTGCAATAATAAATATTACTTATATTTTATCTATGTTTTCACTTCTACATCTGAGGTGAAACTTCATCCTCGTGGATATGATTTTAGATGACGGATATAAACTTCATGTTTTAACACCATTCTTCTCATGTTTTAATGTGTTTGTTTGTACTAGCATAACACATCACAGAAGCCACAAGGTTGCAAGTTCTCGTTATGGTGAGATGTTTACTGAAGATATGAAGATAAAACTTCGGATTAAACGCAGAAGGTAGTTATTTAACCCTTCGACTACTGAACGTCTACAGTAAACGCTCGCATAGCCCCCCTCCTGCTAAAAAGTGATATTCTATAGCGTGTGCGATAGTCCCTCCTATAGTGTTGTTTTCTACAAAACGCTAAATTTTCATGTTCAAAATACATATTTCGTAAATATGTAATACATTATTACTTGATCGAAATAAAGCTAGATGCCCTTTGGTTGACAACAAAATAAAACACGTGTTATATTCAGAATGAAGGTCGATAATCGCCAAAGTTTCGATACATTTGCTCCCTATTCCTCATCACAAGGGGACCTCTCCTTTAAAAAGGTCCTTACCACGATGAAAGGATTGCTATTACGTAACAAGGCTTATACTAGTTGTGACTTGTCACGCCTGAACCTCTAAAAAGGAAAGCGAGTATTAAGACCTATCCTACTTGCATGAACACAATAAGGAAGATAAAATTCGATACCAGCAATGGTAGAAGATACACGTACAATACCTCTTTATTTTATTAAGATGCCATTGTGAGATCCCGACTCCCTCGACTACCATTCGAAAGTCTGGTAAAGCCCAAACACTCAGCGAGTGAATGTCTCGTGGCTGACAAATGATGTTGATGATTTTGATATATGTAATTAAAAAAAACCAAAATCCAAAATCCTAGTCTTCTATTGAGCACGTTTCTATAGCGTGGTCCTTATTTTGGCAATATAAAAAGGTTGACTGTATATCCTTGTTTTTTGTGCTAGTGAAGATAGTGTAGATTTAGATACTAGTGCTCACATTGTCGATGCACAAAAATGAGGCGTTAAAGCATCTTCCGTAGAGTTTTGCCTTATCGCACTTTTGTTCATTTGATCTCTTGAAGGTGATAGGTCTAGATTTCACCATTGACGAATAGCGTGGTAGTGGACATTTTTTTTAATTAGGATAATATACGAAAGCTGGAGAAATTGCATAAAATGAAAGGAATGTATTATAGAAATTTTAAATAAATTATTGTCAGATATTTTTTGACCCAGCTATTTAAATATGATGTATTGGAACATTAAAAATACAATATTATCAACATTAAAAAAAATTAGGTCAACGTGTTTCTTATTATAACTCACGGGCATGGATGGATGCGATCGTTATCAGTGGCGGTTAGAAAACTTCAACAAGATATAGATCACAGGCCATCAGCAGCAATCATCTAATCTATCGAGATTAGGTCAGCGGTGAAAAAAATGAGCGATGCAAACTTTTGTCGGCGGTCAAGCGCAAACCGGATTTTGAACCCGGAAGACAGTTGCCATCGGCCATCAATCACTCGGCCCGTTGAAAGAATATTATCTGGCCGGGCATTAGCCGGTCTATTGATTCACATGCTGTTTGTTGTCTGCGAGGTGTTGCTCGGTAACTGGACGAGTCGTAGATAAGATCTGACCGTTACCGATACAAGTGGGTGTTGCATCTCGGCCGTCCCCAATCCGCGTTAAGCGAGGACAGTTCCGTTTTCAATTTACGTATCTAAATGATCGATGTGAAAGATATGTACCATCGGTTGACTGCGACAGTGTTTCTCGCCTGGTAACGTCTCAATCTAGGATTAGTGCAGCCGTGTACTTGGAGCAGTGTCCCAGTTTTGGCCGCAGTTCATGTGGGCCGTGTCATTGGGAGTCCGAACCCACGTTTCACAAAAGTGACTGTACAGTTCTTGCACCAAATCATAATATATTAAAATTTAACCGAGGAATTCGCATTGTCGACACGCAATCATCGTCAAATTAACACCGTTTTTTTAGCTTTATTTAATTTGATATATCGTGAGAAAGCGGTGTTTGAATTTTTTGATAAATATCGCATTCGCACAGGAAACGAGCAAGAATCTGCATTGTGGATGATACCCGATGGAAACAATACGTCCAATTAGAAACTATTTTTTTTATTATACAATAAGATAACTATCGATGTCAAATGTCAATCGGATTATCGTCATCCGAGATCGCATTACAATAGGACATGACCGATACAAATGCGCCTCTTTCTTGGCCCCCGATCCATACGGTCATAAGTCAAATGTGTGTATGCCCATGCGTTTCACAACGACACGTGGGATGCAAATAAGTTAAGAATAAACATTATTTATTTGTAATAAATAAGCCGATGGTTTCGCAATGATGTAGCGCCGATAATTTTGCATTTGCATCGATTTACGAAATTCCGTTTTATAGCCGAGATCGGATCTGATTGAATTTGTTATCATTATGGCAGCGTGCGGATAAACACACGTAGTAAAATAGGGTGAAAGTGTTATATCGGTGCCGCAATGTCAACAGATGAAACGACCGAACTGAGCACTAATTGAAAAACTTTTACTATCTCCAGCGTCGGGATAAGCCCTCTGGTGAACGTTGCAAAATAATATAGAAAAAAATCTGGGACGTTTTACAGCGCGGAATCCAACTAGGCGGAATTTTAATACTTTGCAGAAACTCCATTATTATTTCTTGCATTTTAGCGAAAGCTATAAAACTGCCAGTAACAAGAAAACAAAGCTGGGATAGAAAATTAAATGTCAAGATGGTGTCCCTCAAAATGATTTAAATTAAATTTTATATAAATACAATAGCACTTACTATCATACAATTTTTTTTAGAAAAGATAAAATAGTAATATATTAGGACAGCATCATTAAAAAACACTGGTCCTTCTTTTTGGGTTCGCTTTTCATTCCGGTTCGATCAAAAAAACATAATTTCCGTGTTTTGTTCCGGATAAATGAGGGATTTCTCAGTTTTGAGCTACGAGTGTTTTTTTTATTAAATGTTTTTATTTATATTAAAAAATGTAATAAACCGATACTGAATCGTAGACTCTTTTCGGTTCAGCTCCAGTTTTTCGTTCCGACAATAATAATTGTTTTTGGGTTTATCTTCGCCTCTAGCCCTGATAAAAACATACAAACAATAATCACTAAGAGCTGAACAATATACCAAAAAAACCTTTATATATATTTTTTTTAAAAAAATAACGGTAAGTTCTGAAAAATAGTAAATTTTCATTTTTGTCGAATGTAATTAATACTTTTTGGGAGTAAATTATCGATAATATCCATCGAACAGATGCAGGAGGAATCAAATTTATTAACCTTTTTGAATATCACAAAAAAAAATATTTTGTATTTTAGCCGTGCCAATTTGGGACCCCAAGTTTTTGATTTTTCTCGAAAAAGCTTCGAATAAATATAAATAATTATTGACCGTTTTTTCCGCAATTGCGAAAAATTAAATTAAAACGACAATATTTTTTTCCGTTAACACGGGTGCGATATTTTTTATCGCTCTGTACCGGATATGAATTTTTTGGGGTATATTTTCATACAAAATATATCCTATCGACCAGCGGCGTTAGTTTCGAGCCGTCGTAACGGATCAGTTAATAAATTTGTAAAATAAATATAATGAAAAACTTATAGATTCTATTAAAAGTGGACAAAATGGAAAGGGATAAAAAAGTCAAGATATTAATGAAGACTTTATCAATATATTGACTTGAAATGCTTTATCAATATATTGACTTGAAATGCTTGGGGGTCTATTTTCCAATATAAATCGGACGGTTGGTTTTGAGCCGTCGTGACGAATCGGTTAAACATCCTTGGAAATAGAAATTATAATAAAATCATTCTTCGCCCACTAACAGAGAGAAAATATTGCTTTTCACACTTGAGGCACAGCTTCACCGATACTCAGACTTCATTCAAAAATAAACTTACTAATTAGACAAATGATGGATGCTTCAAAGTTCTTCCGAAACACCTACATTCGAAACAATCTCAAAATCCTTTTTTCTTCAACTTCCTTCCAAATCTCAAAAATAAATAAATAAATTTCAACCTCTATCTAATGTAATGCTGATTACATTAGATCGAGGTTAAAAATAGTTTTTCACATTTTTTAAAATAGAAAAAAATATCATCTCAGCTTAACGATGTGTTTTTATTATGTCAAGATTATTAAAATATTGTTTTAAAAATATATACTGCAGATAAACGAACATTCTTTAAATGTATATTCATGTAATAAAATATTATTGTGACGATTCTTATTATTATTTGAAGTGTATGATAACATTTGGGCGTCTAGGTTCTGTCGCAGGAAGCTAAGATAAGACGTTGGTTTTTCCATCATAAAATATGTTTATACTTGATGCATACAACTTATACTATAACAATTTTAATTATTATTGAGATTTATTTATGTCTAAATAATATGAAATTACATATGTTATCTCAATTATAAGACTATAGACATCTTATCCGTCGTGTAATAATGTGATATCATGTCTCGAGACAGTCTGTATGTAATTTGTTGAAAGCATCATTACAATTTATCATCTGGGATTAAAAACAATGGATCGTCTCAAAAATTATGATGAACATGGCGCGTTTATAAAATGTCATAATACCAACACACATAATTAAGTGCGTGGGAATTGGAGAGTACAGTGTGAGAGATGGATGCGTTTACATGTCGAAAAGATGTATAATTTATTCGAAAGCGAAAATTTTCAGTTTTCGGGCATCCACTTAAAATTCCAGAGGTCCGTTCTGGCAGCCACCGCAGTTGCCCGGGGAATGTGATTAATATTCAAATATCAATTAACGGGAATTACGGGGACCTGTTCGAGATTTACGTCCGCAAGTTTCGCAACACACAAGACAAGTTATTAAATAATTAAGACCTATTAAGGGACCTTAATGGAAAAATGGAAATATAAATCTGCGAGACCTCGGCCGAGTGAAATTTTATTTTAAAAGTTGCCGTTTATGAATAATGCAATCGGATGTAAAAGGGTTGAAAATATTGGAGTGGAATTGAAAGTCAAAGTGATTTTTAATAACTGTGACACAAGCATTAATGAACATTTGACGTGGGCGAAATAATTTATTCGCATTAATATCGTAATTATTCGCAACACGGCTAAGAACATCCGAAAGCGGTATTTAGTGATATTTTAATAATTTCCATAATGTTCGAACTCTGCTCGAGAATATATAATTTTACAATTTCCGCGACGGATAAAGTTGAATCGTCTCCGATAGCGGCGGTAACTGCACATTTGTAACACACCTCCTGGTGTCAATGTCTGCGGATGGAGGCTCTCCAGCGTCTCGTTAATTGAGGCTCGGTGGCCACTGTGGGCGGATGGACCCACTTTATAATTTGATCACGCCACTTTACTCCAGCGTCCATACGTGATATGTCAACGGGGGAAGAACGGGGACCGGACATCGTAGATCAAAACGCCTCATAATTAGTATCATCGCGCGGTATTAAATATTCATTATGGGTTGTTTGCACCCGATGGGCCCCGCGAGATCCGCGCTGGAATTCGAGGAAGCATCACAAGTAAAGATGTATCCGATATCTAGGCGCAATTGCAATTCGCATAATTGGATTTATTTATTGCCGACCCACAGAAGGCAATCAAACCATAATGCAAGCTGTCTTCTCAGAGGCCATTAATGGACGCCATTATCTGCGTCACCCACAGCTCTTCAATTTGTGCCCACGATACGCGAAACTGCTTGATCACCATCATTCTTCATAATCCGATCTGGACGAACGTTCATAGCGATAGGCTACTTTACCATAAAACCAGATTAACAAAACGTCAATGTGGAATTCGAATATTGCGAAAATTTAATAACAGATAGTGGAAACGATACGGCCAAAGATTAAAATGATTTATTCACATTCTGAAAAAAATATTCAAGAAATAAAAAATCAGAATATTTAACTTAGATAGGAAGAATATATAAAAAATAGCGAAAAAACAAATCTGCCATCTAAAATATGCGTGTGACACATTTCTATATGAAATTCTATGCATTATAACAAGAAACTAGGACTATATAATAATATATAAACGACTAGAGCAGTGGTTCTTAATCTTGTTGGAGGTACTGAACCCCACCAGTTTTATATGCGCGTTCACCGAACCCTTGTATCATAAGTCGTATCATTTTTCATAATATCGTACAATAAGTCAGGTGTGTGTTTTGACCTCCGCCGAACCCGGGAGACTGACTCACCGAACCCCTGGGGTTCGATCGAACCCAGGTTAGGAACCACTGGTCTAGAGCCAATGCCAGTTGATACAAGTAATTAGCTCTTCAGATGAAAAAATATTCCGTATCCAAAAAAGACAGAAGAAATTCTTTGAGGAATTCTGCGGCAAACATATTTCTCTCATAAAGAAACTTGATATCTTTGAAGAAGATTCTCGACCACATGTCTCAAATAATTCTCTACTACAGTTAATCCTCATATAGCGCTTCCTGCTATAGTGTGGCGAGTGGCAGTCCCTCGTATAGTGCTTCCTTCCAGATAAAATGTCAAGCTAAAATTACATATCTCGTAAACGAAATATAATATAAATAAAACCTAATCACAAATTATCTATGGGTGCCCATTCTCCTATAGGGCAGGTTTCTATAGCGTGGTCCCTATCTCGGCGCTATAGCAGAGTTAAGTGTACTTGGAGATCATGGTAGAATAAATTATTCGATGTTGAAGCTCGTCATGCTTGATAACCGATCCGTCACGGTGGCTCGAAACCAACCACCAACCGCAATAGACCCCAAGGAGTTCAAGTAAAAATATTGATGAATTATTCATCAATATCTTGATTAAAAAAAAAATGGATTATTCTAAGAATAAAAATAAATATATTATAATAATAATCAGGATTTTTCTACTAATTAATATGACGCGTAAATGTCATGCACACTTAACGATGTCACGCGGCTTGTAGACCGATCGCTAAATTCTCGCGGCACGTGTCACTAGTATATGTTTCACTCGCACTCGGCACATCGTACCGGATGCGAATGCGAAAAAACATCGGAATTATCGTGCCGATTAACATTGACTACTAAACAACGATATAACGTTGTTTTTTTTTATAATATTAGTAATGAGTTTTGCAGCAGCCAGAGAAATGAAAAAAAGATTCTGTATGGATTCATCTCGAAATAATATAAAAATTATATTATTAAAAGATGTCATATGGTCGAGATTACCTGTACGATTGGATGTAAGAATGCAAATCTGAGACATGTGTTGGATGTTGATGTGTGTTTCATCTCTTGATACAATATTGAAATATATATTGTTAGTTAACATTGTATTTCCAATAAGTCGTAGGATGTAAAGTGGCGAATGGCAAAGTGTTGGCATTGGAAAGCGGCGCACTAGATAATCAATACGCATAAATAAAATCGATTATCCGGATCTTCTATGCGAAAATGTTGCAAATTTCCGTACCACGGCACCGCGTCCGCAATCACGGCGATCGGCAATTTTCGGATCGCCGATCAAAAGACATTTTGTTTGGTACGTCTAAGTGGTTTTTAACCTTTTAACACAAAGGGATCACCGGACTGAAAAATACCTCGCGTTTGACCCCTGCGACCCGCTTACTTCTTCATGTGAGAAATGATGCGATTTCCCAACTTGAACCTTATCGACATGTAACATCGAGCCGATACGATCGCGCGGAAAATTTTCAGAGAAATGACGTTTCTGGCATCGAATCTGGAAAATCGGTACACTCCATTTCAATTGGCGCAATATAATCTTATGCTCCATCGAAAAGTGTATCAATTGCGATAGAGTCGCGCGTCATCTCCGGGGTTAAAGAAGCTGTATGCCACATTCGTATCACGCTTTCGTTATTGCGGCCATATGGCAGCCAAAAATTACATCTCAGATGATTACAAAACAACGTGCGTGATGTGCTTACATATTTTATCTGCAGTACGATGATTATGTACCCCGAATATTTTATTCACCCCCATGCGTAGGATCAGGGTTAAGGCAATATTTATCATCAAAACGTATTATGCATACACAGCTGCCTAAACACACACGGGAAAGGGATGGAAATTATTGAAGATATATTTTTTCAAGATAATAAGTCCAAACACGATCCTTACCCCAAAATTCGTTTTATATCGACATGTAACATGTGCAATGGGACATACCTGAGTGAATAAAAAATATGATATATTTATCATTAGATCATGGGCGTGGCGTTTATACCGTATGTTATTAATTGGATGCGCGGAGTGTAACAAAAAGGCGTGACAGATGGTTACGGCGTTAAGAAAAATTGATCAATTAATCCGCATGGAAAGCGTTAATATTGAATACATTGGAATGGAATGTATCAATCCATAAATATCAATTGGCTTCAAAATGTTCTCGTAATATCCGTAAATCGCGGATATATGAAACCATAATTATAGGGATATCAGTTATCTCATTGAGTACGGTTTCAATAGATACGGTCACGATTCTCAGATTAATGAGTTGAAAGCCACTGATGGTATTGACATAAGATTCTGCTCAATTATATCGCCTCCCGTTCAATACAAATATCGTCATCTCTGGTCAAATATTGACATTCGAATAACTTATATATAGCTTGATGCGAAGCGTATCTATGTTACTCGCTAGGTATGATACTGAGGTCAATCAACCATCTGCTGATAAAAAGATTACCGCGAACAGGAAGAGTGCTCAATTTATCAATTTCGTAGGGACGATTTCGACATCTTCGAGTCGGCATAAAATTCGATCGCCACCTACAATCGCATAGAGAACAAAAGGCGAGACGGTGCGAGGTGAAGGGTTAAGAAGAGACCGTAATGGTGATTTCTCTCAACAATGATGATGATGATGATGACTTCGGTTCTCTCTCGGTTCTGCCGCGGACCTGTTCTTCCCACATGGTGTTACGGCACTGCATCAGGGTACCCGGAAAAATCTCGATGTAAAATACAGAGAAACTGTCTTCACCCACGCGTCGTTGCAGACACCGACCTGCTGACGCCCATGTAGAGACCGGGTTGGTCGCCCGAAGCACGGAATTAATATTTTACACGTTATCGCGCTATAACACCAATTCTTCTGGATAAGCGAGAGAGCCGGTGCTCGATGGCGTCAAGCCCATTCGAACCATAAATCCATGGGATGCGGCTTCAGCTTCGCCACAATAGATTTCAATTCGCTCTTATCGATGTCTGGCATCGTATTTGAGAATCTCCCGCAAGCGCTCGGGGTCTGTGCAATTCTGCGTCTGATGCAAGGATCGAGATAAAACTGATCCGACAACATTATGAAATGTTGATAAAAGAACTCTTATATAATGTGCATATTGTGCAGTGAAACTCAGTTTTTACGTGCCCGGAATTCACGTTTTCCCGCTATTTGCGTTCAATTTTTACAATCCCGTTTTATTTAAGTACATAAGGTATCCGCTTTTACGTTTTTTTTATTTCCCGTAATTTACGATCGAAAAATGTTTAGAATTAATATTATGGAGAAGAAATCCGGTACAAATATTATTAATAAAATTAAAACGAGGAGAAGATGATGAAATTAAAGAAATAATAATCAATTTTTTTTTTCGAAAAACTGGAGTCGTTAAGGAAGAAGATGAAATATAAGATACTAGCAATACCGAATGGCGCACAATATGTATGATAGCTGGATACAAATTCTTAGCAAAACATGGACCTCATCATTAACGTGATGAGATCTGAAGTTATAGTGAACAGTTACATCCACGTAAAATTTATCCGACGAAGAATTATCTAGTGAAAAAGAGGGCAACTTAATCCATTCAATTCCAACAAAAGAAGATGTTATAAGGCATATTGAGAGCCATAAAAGCTACTTTCCTAGCATTGAAAACGCTTAAGACTAAACTTTCTTATCGATTTATAAGATCGAAAGAGCTGTAAATTAGCACAAAAATATGTATCAAACCGATTTGCATGATTTTTCTAACCCCGACAATACATTTTCTTTCTAATTATGTTTTTTTATCGCCTTCCTTAAAAACATAAAACGACGGTTCACGTATTACAATGTTAAATCGAAGCAATAAGCATCCAATTGTGAGGCGGAATTAGTTTAATAAATTCAACAATGCCCGTATTTGCTTCATAGCTTCGTAGTAATGAAGATGTTGGTCAACGATGGCGTGTCACTAAACAATTGGAACAAACCAATATGACCACGAGCGAATCAATCTTCATCAGCGGTTCGGGCGATGGTGGAGGCCCGTTTCGCCGCAGCACCAAAATCAGATAAACACGCCTTATTGAATATACAAGAGGGCACTCGCCATTAAATAGTGATATACAATTTGTCTATGAGCACGGCCAGCATCCAGAATGCAAAACACGTAAAATGAGAGATAGATAAAGCGCCGATAAATTACGCCGAATGCCTTCATTTTGAGTAGACCGGTTTTTCGGCATGCACTATATACCGTTTTATTGCCGGAGCGATCTTTTATCGGGTGCGTGTGCCCACTCTCCGTGGAAATGTGTGATTTAGTGGCAGAGTGGAAGGTTGGCGCCTGCGGTCTGCAAGGTGTGGGTGGCAGGTGGACTGGACTGCAAATGAGCCGGTCGGAGATCTCGACGAGAGATGGACAGCCAGAAAGCGGCGAGGTCGAATGCGGCAGGGATGGAGACAGGTCAACCGGACTTGGTGAAAGCAACTGAATCCATAATACGTAATTATTAGGTCGATGTGCATATTTGATAATTAGCTATTTTGTTTACTTTTTTTATTGATCTCAACGTACTTTTTGGCGAAAGGAACAATCAGCTAAAGTCGATACAGGGAATGGTTTGCCCGTTTCAAATCTGGCGACACTAGCATGGAAAAGGTGGACTATCGGCTTTTGACAGCTGTGGAAGGGGACTAAAGCTTGCCAACTCGAATGCTGGCCGAAGAGTTTCATGTGGACCGTTCGAGCATCGTTCGTCGTCTCAAAAAGCTCGAGAAAATATGGAAAGTGGACGAATGGGTCCCTCACGAACTCTCCGACAACAATGAAGTCGAACGTGCCCGAATTTTCACTGATTTGCTACAACGAAACGAACGAGCTCCGTTTATGAAGAATGTTGCCACTGGGGATGAATTATGGCTTCTCTGGAAAAACGTCCAAAGAAAGGAAAGAGTTTCACCCAGAAGGAAATCCGTGCATTGTAAGAAGGCAATGTGATGTGTTTGGTGGACAGAAGCGGAATCATCTCAAAAGGGATTTGTTATTGGTGGAATGACGATGAGCGTCAACGGTTCCAGACAAAAACATCATTCAACATCAACAGCGATGTCTATCTGGCGCAACTTGACCGCCTTCACGCTGCAGTCGAGACGAAAAGACCACGCAGAAAGAACCATATCGTCTCCTGCCACAATAATGTATATTACCAATTCTCCTACAGAAGCACCTACGGACTACCACGTCAATTGATCGATGAAAAATTGGCAGTTGAACAAAATTTATGCCGATTTGGATAACTTGATGGCCAATGCATAGATTGCCTCCTAGAACCGTGACTTCTTTACCCGAGGAAACGAGCGTTTTCGAAGCAAATGGGAAGCAGTTAATAAAATAGACGGCGAGTACGCTCCTAAATAATCATTTAAAAATGTTATTGTTGAATTTTTATGTGCCTCTTTTAATAATAAATATTATTTAAAATTCTGTTCAGCTCCACATATCCAATTAGGATATGACTACGGATTTTTGCAACGAAACAAATAAATAAATCACGACGGGGAAATTTTGCGGTGGCGGAATCAAGATATCGATACCGCTTCGGTGCAAACTGCATTTTTCCCGAGTGTCCATATGCGGCTGCAGTGACCGACGGCATGTCTTCTCACACGGCATTGTTTATACGGCCAGTTTAATCCGCATTTTTGCAAAATCTCTCGACTTGATATAGACTGGAGCGGATTTATTCAGAAAAAAACACGGATACTTTATTACGATATGATTTTATGCAACATCATGCGGATATTCAAATTTGAATAAACTGCATGATTGTTAAAATCAAGTAGCAACGCGGCGTACCCGCAGCATCCGCATAAGAGTTGAACAAACAGTGAGGAATCATAAAATAAACAATATTAATAAAACGAGTTATAAATGTGAGCACTTAGGACGCAGGAGCTTTTACCTGCGCCGGGTTAATTGAACGTCTAGGCATGGGGACTAAAAAAAACTTGCTCGGAGAGCTTTTGCAGCAAGTTTTGCAACGGAAATGCCACACGGGTTATCTCGCCATGTTTAGCAACGCTAAAAAAAAAATGAACACCACGTGCATTAAGTCATCTCGAAAAGGCGAACAGCCTTGCAAGGTTAATCATATAATTTATTACGCGAACATAATCTTTATACAGAGCCCGTCTTTGAATTGCATAATGCATTCTATATAGCTATACGTTATGATGTTAACTTCGCAGAGAAACTGCGGGTTGCAAACCCCCACAAAAGTTTCCGCTGTTACACATCGGAAATGACTACCTTGTCAAGTATTCAGATAGTTTGCATTCGCTACTTTACAAGGGTTGAAATATCAGAAAACTTACATCAAACTTCGAATTGATATAATATTTGAGTTTGCAAAACTTGCTCCAGATATGTCCAGAAATTTGCGGAAATTTCGCCAAGATCCGCATCTGTACGCTCGACACGCGATACGGAAAAAGCGTTCACGTTACGCGAATCTGTAAAGAGCGGAGAGAAAAAAAATATGTATTTGCTGTGTGGGCCAGAGATCGTTTCCACTTTTATTTTGAATGTTCATGAAGTTAAGTTAACGGCGGGCTCGTTCAATCGTGAAAATCTGCCGGCAGTATATTTCGGTGCCCGTAAAAGTTTTTCCTCTCGGCGGTTTTCGTTTTTCCGGGAAAAAAAACTTGGGCCGAGCCACTTTTCTTCGTCGTACACACACGGATACACAGATCTATAGATTCCATTTATTTTTTCTTAATTAACTCGCCGACGATAACAAAACGATGTGTGAAACTTTTCACATTCCACGTATTTTATGATAAATTTGGAAAATAAATGCATATTATATCAAAACGATGGGGTGCATAATACGTATAAAGAGACGGAACAGTTTTCCGCTCTCAGGAAGTTGGAACAAGTGCCCGGTTTTTCTTTTTTTGAATTTTTTGTCGTCTGCGATTTCTACAGTCGCATGAAAATTATTGTCTTATAAGACCGGCGAGGATTTTATTTCTTCCGGAAACAATCGTTTGCGAGACAGGAGAGAGTTATGCGCCCAGCGTGTCTTCATATTTTATTTCTTGGCTTATACTATAATATTTAGATATTTAAAATTTGTATTATGGTCGTGAGCGTCGGGTTTATTTGAATACATGCCGTTTAGTGTAAACTTAAAGGGTTAATTTGGGAGGAGCGTCATATTCTCGCAGGGTTAGTAAGCGTATAGACATTCCAGAATATCCCGGATTAACCAAGCAGCGGAAATTCCTTTGTGAAACTATTATTTGCACAGAGCTTATCGCTAATTTTGGGCAAGAGCTCGGATTGTCGCAGGGGATTTCGCAGGGGTTTTAAAATCAATTTTTCGTTACGTAAGGATGAGTCCGCATTTCGAACGAAATTTAGCTCTGATTTCGATATTAAATAATGGGGGGACGGTGACTATTGACCGGCAAAGTTGGCTCGTATCCCTTCTCACTCTTCATAAGTGTTAATCTTCCGGAGGGCTTTGGTAACAAAGTGGCCTATTACGCTCATGAAAAATGTACGCAAAGAGGTCTCGGCTACACCCCACCAGCCAAATTGATGAGTCGCTGTTCCGGCCAAGTCGTGGATATATTTTATTTCCAAGTTTCGGTATCGGCCCTGGGGGCTGGCGAACGGAAACTAGAGGGGGATAATCCTGGGGGATGATTTTGGACGATGGATGGTTCATCCAGGTGAGAGCATCATCTGCACCGGGACAGATAAAGTCGATGAAAATGAACCGTGTCTTGCATCGAGCGAGGCGAATTGGAAGGAAATTCAGATAACTTTCCGCCGAATGGATTGAGAGCATATTTTATTTTATTTAACTTCCCCGCGAGCTTTTTCCAATATGAATATTATCATTAAAGAGAGAAACGTAAAATTAAATCCTACTTAAATAAGAAGATGAAATGTTCTGATGACAATGCGAATATGTATCTTCTTTATAAAAATATAATTTATAGATATGGATTCACTTTCTCTTTATTTAAAAATATATACAGTACAATCCTACACGTATATGTATTGCGTGTACATTATCTTATAAATCAAACAAATTCGCAAGGACGACATGCGAATAAATATTTATTTTAACTCATCTTGAGAATTCTTCACGTGGGCAACGGCTCAAAAATTCACTTTGCAGAGCCGCACAACGATCTAATAGTAAATTTGACATGGACGACATATAGCTGATGAAAAAAAAAGAATAATTTTCCGGACATTGTCCAAAAAAGAAGGACATTTCTATCATTGAAAGCGAGAAACGTCAAAATAAAACGATGTGCCAATCAAAACGCGGATAAAAGCGTTTTCACACAGGAAATGAAAACACGAAACGTATGAGTCTGCGGCAAAACAGACAAGTAATATGGCAACACAGCACTATTTATACAGGATGTGTAAAAATAAAATAAATAAAACACCGTATCTGCGAAAAGATAAGGCGGAGGATGTTTCCATGAGTCATAAAGTGGCATCCTTGGCGAATATTATTTAAAAAATAAACATGGCAAATTATTGTTGGGGCGTATACTTACGTGCATGCATGCAAAATGATTAATATCCATTTTGAGATACACAATATTATATATCTGGTTCGTGAGACTGCGAAACACGAGTTGATAATCACTGGACTCGTTTACACGCCCCGTACGTACCGATGCGTAATTACTATGAAACATTGAACAGCACTGAAAATGGTTACATGCTGAAAAAAAAAATTCGGACCCAAAACGCGATGATATATCCGCGTCGTATATTTTATCCAAAAATTTATGTCGGACCCCGGTATGAAAAAAAGGGGCCCCCGCTTTTTGAGCCGAAAATTTTCAGAGTGAAATTCGCAAATTTATTCAAGCAAAGAACATACTTGAAATTCTGTTGAAATAATTTATGGCAAAAAAATACGTTTTTCCGTCTATTAATTTTTATAACAGGAGTGAGGATTTGGCGATAGAAAATTCGGTTTATGAATAAATTGGATATCCATAATATGGAGAGATTTATTTTCGAGTTTTCGCATCATGAATAAAAATATATTGAATTTATCGCGTATAAATAATTGCTTTGCAACATTTTGATTTATGCCGCTGGAAAGTGTGATCTTTAACCTGTTGACGAATAATGTCTGAATGTATGAATCCGAAACATATCGATCACAACATATGGGTTTTACAATATATATATATGGTATTGTGCTTATTATCCATGCGTATAATAGCATGGAATTCATATTAATAATCGCATGAAGGTCGCAATTTCAGGGGTTTTTAATTGCGCTGAATATTATCACGAAACGATATAAGGGGAGAAAGGGGACTTAGACTCCTGAATGTTCGCGTTATTAGATTAAATGGGACGGGCAGAGTACAAATTAAAAGTACGCGGAAACATAATTAATTTTTTTTTGCGCCAAGGATAAATTCGTTTAATGCGAAAAAGGAAAATTCAGCATCGAAACGCAGTACGTACGACGACTTTCACTAAATTGCCGTGGGAAATTGTAAAGTAGCGTGATGGCGATCGTTACTTCCATATCGGATTATTTGTCAAAAGCTCGCAAATAAGTCCCGTATATTTCAGCAAATGTTTCGGACACTGACATATATTTCTGTTTCGTGACCGATATAGTTTCGATTTGTACAATAAATTGTTTGCGATACGTATCGGCGACGATTATCGCCTATTTTACGACAAAAAGGTTTAGCAAAAAAATAAAGGTTGAATGGGTGTGTCGTATATTATGTTTGTGTCAGATGTAAATTTGCAAAATGGATTTTTTTAAGCTCTAGATAAGAATGTCCAACATGTACCAACATTAATAATTATTTTATATGCAAAAAAGTTTGATACGATGATGTCTATCCTAGCCGTGCCGATGGGGTATATTTAGAACTCCAAGTTTTAGGACACAAACTTTGTATTCGGTTAAAAAAGTTTAAAGAATAAATATTATAAATAATCCTTGGGCAGTCTGTGGCGGGACATCGCCGAGTGCGCTTCTCATATAAGCGTCGTATTGATTAATTAAAAAATCCGAAATATCAATAAAATTATGAAGCATGTCATGAATAACTATTTTTATTCTTAGAATAATCTTTCCTAAGTTATTGATGAAAAATTCATCAATATCTTGACTTGAAATGCTTGGGATCTATTGTCCATAGTACATAGAACCCATTCTAACGACGCGGTTGATTCGAGCCGCCGTGACGGATCAGTTACGAAGAGATATGGTACTCAAAACGGAAATACAGTAGTAAATGAAATACAATGGAATTATTAATTATTAAATTTTGGAACAATGCAGAGTTATTGGTGTGGACCATGGGGTCACGCCTGCCCCCGCGTCGTGTGTATCTGTCTATCTATCTATCTACCTTTAGGTACATAGGACGGTAGAAGTTAATTTCGGCTATGATTGATACGTTTCAATTCATTTCCTGTCTAGAGAAAACGACTGAGTTGAAACAATGGCCGCTGTGCCAAGAAGAAGTGAAATTAGTGACGTGAGCATACACATGGGTCACAACATCGACGCGAGGATAATTGATGTTTGTTGCCGATCTTCTGCATTAACAACTCTGTGATTGATGCCTTTGGGAGGAAACTAAGGCCGGAAAACAATTTCGAAGACACGCCAGACCCGTGGATCCGGTGAAAAATTTACATATACCGTCGTCTCGGGCGAAGAGGAAAAGCAAAAGCTGAGAATGACGTGTGCGATGATGGGAAGCTTCGTCGGAGCAAACTAGATCAGGTCAAGTTTTTATTCACACGGATATCGCTACACTCTCGAATCAAAATTTGTGGTCGCATACTATACAATAAACCGAAATTCAATACGAAAAATATCATGGGAATCATTTATTTCATTGATAAAAAAACTGATACAGTTATTCAGCTTATTTTTCGTGTAAATAAATTTGAAATTTAACACCGGTATAAATAGTTCGTCGATAGTGTGTTGGCTGGCTGCTTGTTTCAGGCATTTTATGTATGTTAAATCGTGACTCGGCCCCAGATGGATGGGTTTTGTTTTCTTTGCAAATAAAAACCAAATATACAGAGCAGTTTAGCGTTAACAAAAAAAATCTCATCATTAAATCTTTTTCACATCACTTTGCGAGACTTGTACAACAACAAACCCTTTTTACGCGGGACCTTCATCACGCAAGAACCCACATCAACTTGTTTTATTGTATTTCAGGATTTTAATAATCGCGCCTAAAACTTTTTCTCATATACGCGTCGGAACAACGTTTAAAATATTAAGAGTAACAATAAGAAATCGTATTTTTTAATGTAAGAATTATCGAAGAAACTCGTATCTTCATGATTTATTAAATCATGGACTTATATAATATGTACTATAATAAGAGCTACTAAAATTATAATTTAACCACCCCCCCTCAGAATAAAATAAAGGTTCTGTGTCAAAATTAAATAATTAATCTGAGATTGTAATATACCCTTCACAATTAAGATATCTTGTTTCATTTTTTTACAAATGGAGAGGAAGAAAGCTTCTAGATAAGACTCAAGTAAAAAAAAATAATAATCGACAATAATAATTAATTAGATGAGAAAATCTTACGTGTGCCACTAAAAAATATTAATTAAAGAAAATCAATTAAATTATTCTAAAAATAATTAATTAATAAAATATAATTCGGATGTGGTGCGCTAGTTTAATTGCAGATTTAAGTGTGGCGTGAGATTAAAAAAAGTTTTGAAAACACTGCCCTAAGTATTAAACGATATGATTTGAGACACAAGTCGGCAGAACAGAGCGCGACCAATTAGAAACATGGAGCAATCAAGCATGCTGCGATCAATTCGACATGATCTCGATCGTGGACTGCACTGTCTTTTGTTCTAATAAAACGTACAGTGGCGGCGTTAATTAAACGATCGTATCTTAACTGGTTTGCAATTAACAGAATATATAACTTGTGCGGTTAAATTAAATAATATGTAAATAAGACAATTACGATATGAGCAAAATCACATTGATTCATAATCACTCACCGATACCATTTAAATATGCATTAGATATGACGAGGAGATGAACTTACCTGAAACAATAAAAACATAACAATTAATATAAATTAAAAAAATTAAATTTGGCGGCATGTTAAAAAATGTTTATAATTATTCTCGTATAGAGAGTTATTCAACCGTAAAGGGTTAGTTAAAAGCGTGTTTTTGATCATTTCAAAAGAGAAATCAGCAAAAAGAGACACACACTGCATTTAAAATTCGGTACAAAGAGAAGGAACCCGCCTGACTGTCGCCGGCCCTGTTTGTACTTCCATCATTCATTCTTGCTCTTCAGACAATGGCCTGCGGCGAGACAGGAAATACCGCGGCCTTGCTGCAACCGTGCTATCGAGAACACGATTGCCAACCCATCCCAGAGATAGAGAGATGGGGCAGTGCACTGATGCGACCGTACACCACGTCGCAGGGGTTTCCAACCTTAAAATCGATACGGCGCAAGACGCCTCTCCTTCGTTGTGTATGAATGAAAGCCAAACAATGAAATCTATCCGGTGAATATGACAGGTACATGCGATGCTCACGCTAATATGACTGATGATTAGTTATTGTGGCGTCGCTCCTTTCCTCCCCGCGTGCGTCACAAAAGACCATATGGTCGATAAAAAAGCGTCGGGCGTAGGAAGAAGAAGATAAATGATTGTATGATAAAATGTTGCAGTATTTGCAAATTGGCTGTAGCGAAAGTAACGCTTAACCCTCGAGTAGGCGCCGAACTTGTATCGGATTGACATTAATTAATCATTAAAATACAAACTTTTGACATAATGCACGTACGGCGAGCTATAGACGAGACGGTAGCCTTGAGCAACAACCACCGTTAGTGTTGAGTGTTGTTTTGTATACAAACACAATTGATTGAGACAGAAGTGAAGTGTTAATATGATAATGACTTACGTTGGAACAGATTCTTCCAGCTTCCGCTGAGTACCCGCAGGCATTTATTTAGTCTAGTCTGGCCGACGAGGTTATTCGATACGTTGGTCCCTCGTCGGGATCCGAGCGGACTCAGACTCAGCGGCAATTCCGAATCCGACAGAGCAGCCAGATTCCCTTCGGACGAACTCCTCGGCAGCGACAGTTTCAGTTCTCCGAATCCTCTGAAACTCCTGGTCAACGAGTTCGTATGGAAGCTGGCGCGTCCTGAATTTGGTCTTGCGAACGGCGTGTTTCTGATGGTGGCGAAATGCGACGTGTCTTCGCACGCCGTCAGATCGTCGCAAGCTTTAGTGCGAATCTCGTTGAACGTCTTCAGCGGTATGTCCTCGGGTGAATCGGGCGAATGGAGAAAATATGATTTGACGTCGTTCGAATAACTGCGATCGAATCCGTTGACGAGATTGCTGCTCTTGAACGAGGCGTCGTTCTTCTTCGCATTCTTATCGTCCGTAAATTTCGCAATGCTCAGATTGAGAGCGTGTTTGCATTTCTTGAGCGAATTTTTCCGCTTGTGTTGGTGGTGGCATTTTTTATTATCCTTTTCGGGCACGATGTCCTCGGAGCTGATGACCAATATTTCGTCGAGAGGATCTTTGAAGCTCATGTATGTGGACGATGTCAGGCTGGAATTCTTGGCGCTGTTGGACGCCGCGCTGTTCTTTCTCGAGAGTGTTTCCTTGTTGGTATTAGCTGAGTTCGAGCCGCGTTTGTTCGGAGGTAACGGAGGAGGACCGAAACATGTGGTGGCCATTTTTATTATCTAATTCACAATGAGTTTAACACGTTCTCACACTGAGCAGTTTGGCCATTAGCACTTGGATCAAACTGTCACTCATATTTCAATTAATTCAAAATTCACACAGAATTTAACTAGCGCAAAGAACCCTATAAATAATTAAGAAAATTCTATCATGTTATTGCCCGCAAGATTAATAGGAATTAATTATAATTACCACGCTCTCATTTTACGAGAGTGTTACTACGACGATAAGAATACTATATAGCGAATTATAATGATGAAAAAAACATAATTTACGATAAATATAATCACTATTAATTTAATTAAACAACAATAACAACGTAATATTGAACTTTATAATGGAAACACCATCATTTTCGACGAGATAAATTGGAGAAACATTAAATTGTTATCTTAGGGTCAAAAATGACGTGATTTTATTATGAAAATAACGCATACCTAACGCAATTATTATATATTTAACGGGCATATTTTTTAATTGATAATACGGCGATGATACGAGAACAAAAGAAGATGAAGCTAATTACCCTGTATCATCAACAATTGAAACAATTATTGCCTTTGTGGAAGTAACGAGCCGCATTGTGGCAGCCAGCTGCCGCGGTACGTTATACTTTTCAGATAATATTAATATAAATATTTACATGATCCAGAAAATAATATTTTAGCATGAGCAACGACGCTAAATTGTGATGATTAAAGACAATGCCATAAATAATAATGTACGTGATAATAAATGGGTTGATGACGTGATGACTTGACAACAAATTGTTGACCCTAAGAATATGACACGACGATGACAAAGAATCTACGCCAAATTCTTTCATATTTGAGATCTATTGATTGCAGTATTTGGACCAATTGAGGGCGTTCGTCTTGTGATGCAAGTGTATACACGCAAAGGACTGTATTTATTAAAAAAAAAATGTATTCATATGTGGGCGATAATATACGACTGTTTGTGTTGTTAAATTAAATTTTACAAGTTGCTCGTCGACAAGTTTCGCTTGTCCCAATTAAATCTGTATGTTTCTATCAAATATGCAATAAGGTATGTTAAATTAGATGGAGTCTGCATCGCACAGTTGAAGATACGTGCAGAAGCAAAACGAGAATATCGCCAATGATCATTCCGTATTAATTGATTGGCGCCTTAAAGACAGGTTCTCGTTGGTAACGAATGCGAAAAAATCGCATAACGGAACACCCCGGCAAAAAATTGAGTACTTCGCGTACATGGATTGCGGCTGGTCATCGTCATTACTGAATGAGTGTCTAAATAACCGACGGCTAATAATAGAGGAATCAAATCGTCCATCATGATGACGTTCGAAGGCATACCGTTGGATGTCACCAGCGAGATTTTTATCTCGCGTCCGCGGATCCTTGACATTTCAGGGGAGAAGTTAATGACAATTTATGAACATGTGTCAATTGTCACAATTACAATTCACAAGACTTTTAAAATTGTGTAATGGTCGACGACATGTGGTGATTTGTGGTCTGAGGCGAAAATTCTGCGGTTGTTACGGCGGCCGAGAGTCATGAGAACGAAAAATAAAAATTTACACTTTCAAATCGACACAATTGAATAAAGAAGCTGCGCGAATGATTTAAGATGATATACGATGCGATCTGCTTCAGATAGGCATATAAGAAATATAATGATATTATTCTAGGAATTATTGTTATCGCATATCGTTCTTACTGTTATCACAAATTTAAATTTGTAATGTCATCAGTTATCAACGATGGAATTGGATCGAGCTCGAACGATACATGCAGTATTAGAATTGATGGCATTGCGAATCTTCGGAGGATCGTCTGAACAAAACGATTGACTCTCAGCCCAGGAGATATTCTTCAATCTCTCGCCGAGGACAGTGGTGTAAGTTCAATCCGAGACGGGCATAAAAGTCGATGGAAGTGGGCAATAAAAGAGAAGCAGACATTGTAAACAATATCTTAGAAGACAAAGGACGGTAAATTTTACGATCGGTCTCCGATCTTGAGCGGTTCACTCGGCACTTTGGGAGTGGATCTCCGCATATTATAAATCAAACACAATGGGAACAGTTTGATTGACGATTCTGCAGAACTGTCGAGGTGTGTTCCTGGTTCATGAAAAAAATAAAGTCGTGAAGTTGTGCAATCGATTGCAAATATTGACGGTTCACATCCGTGGAAATAATGCGAGAGAGATATGGGGAAAGACCCACGAAGTACAACAATGCACATTAATCCGGAAGTTTCCAAATATCGAAGAAATTAACTTGCACACATAAGGGGGGGCTTTATGATAATTTCTAAACGTGACAATGCGAAAGGGCAAAATCGATAATTCGAACGGCCGACTGGACGACGATATTAAATTCCACGAAGACCCATCAAAATTAATAGCTCCAAATATAAAATACAATTTGTATAATGTGTCTAGACATTTTTTTTTAGATAAAATATCATTTAAATGGTCGATTCTATAGCAGTGGACAATGCTCGGTAGAAATTGAAGCGAGTGAAATGAGCGGTGCCGACCGGTATTGTTGACCGTCGCACTTGACTGCAGCATCTGTTCGGATAAAGCGAAATTTCGCGCAAACCGAACGCATTTTTCGTATTATTGACGACGGGAA
>JAGXCT010036603.1:16570-44588 GCA_022495035.1 Philopotamus ludificatus | reverse complement strand
TCCTCTTGCGGACTTAGCTGAGGCATCAGCCCCATGGCTTAATAAATATTTTACCATTTCGGCCTTACCACTAATGCAGGCGATGTGAAGCGGGGTATTACCTTCGGAGTCTGAATCATTAATCGCATTTGGGAATAAAGCTAGGAGCTCATTGATCACATCTGTATTATCGGTCTGAGCCGCTGCCATAAGTGCCGTACGTTCTCTTGCGCACTTAGCCGAGACATCAGCCCCATGGCTTAATAAATATTTTACCATTTTGACTTTACCACTAGCGCAGGCGATGTGAAGCGGGGTAATACCTTTATAGTCGGAATCATTAATCGCATTTGGTGATAAAGCCAAGAGCTCATTGATTACATTCTTATTATCGCTCATAACTGCCGCCATAAGTGGGGTTTGTCCACTTGTGTTCTTAGCTGTGGGATCTGCCTCTTTGTTTAATAACGATAATACTATTTTGACATTACCCATATAGCAGGCTAAGTGTAAGGCCTGATTTCCCCTGTGGTTTGAATTATTAATTACTTTTAGCGATAGGGGCAACAACTGATTAAATATATATTCATTATTTTTTTCTATCGAAAGCATGAGCGGAGTTTTACCGTTATTATTTATTACCGATGCTTTGGCTCCGTATGATAGTAATAACGTTATATCTTGAGAATTTGCTATGGCATAAAATAAGGCAGTGTTACCTCGTTTGTCTTTTTGATTTATGTCATATTTATACTCGAATTGTAGAACTGACGCGTCTATATCGTTTTCAATAAAATATGTTTCGGCGTAATCGTACAACCGAGGCGAAGATCTTATAGCGATGCGGGCAATTGTCAGCAGCGAGCGGACGCCTCGGGGGGCGAGGCCCCCCGCTTCCATCAAGAGCTCGGTGAATTTTTCGGGGAAGCGAAGGCGACACAGATCCAACAGGTCGGGCTCCAGACGAGGATCGGCTCCGTGCCGAATTAAGATCGCAGCTATATCCGGTCGTCTTTGTCGAACGGCCGATTGCAAAGCCGTCCGGTCCCGCGAATCGAGTTCGTCGACGTCCGTTCGTTTTCGCGAGGTATAGAAATATTCCAGAAAATCGACGAAATTTAAATGAATCGCTTCGCGAATATCCCGACAGTCGGTCGCGACCGTTCTTTTTTTAAAATAATAATGTCCCAACGTGCATTTATTTTTATATTTCGTAGGATTTATGCCCGCCTCGCCCAAGCGATGAATTACTTTCGAGGCGCGTTTGGCTATGGCATATTTCATGGCCCGGTGCAATAAATTAGATCGATCGAAGCGGTAATTTTTAAGGACGATTCCTAAACAACTGTCGTTTAATCGATCGTCGGAATCGAGCTTACATTTTTGTTCGATAAAAGACATATAATCGAGGCTCTTCCTAAATTTCTCAACGTTTTCGGGTTTATTAAATATATTAAATTTATAAAAGTCCGAGGTCGGCGAATCGTTTTCGAAGTCCACGTCTATCGCCTTTTCGACGTGTTTTTTCTTTATCTCGCATATATCTACAATGTTGGCCAAATTATTTTTTTCGCATTTTCCAATTAGCCCGAGCAACAAGTCGTCGAGTTCGCCGTCGTCTTTTCTCGGTATAAGTTTTAATACCAAGCCAATATCGATCGTCGGAGCGGCGAAAGCGATCCCGAGGGCCGTTCGTCCCTCGTCGTCCTTAATTTTCCGATCGATTCCATCGTTCGACAGCAGCTCCGCGGTTTCTTTACGGCCGAGACCCGCGGCGAGGTGAAGGACGGTCTGCCCCAACTCGTTCCGTCGATTCAATACGTTTTTGTCGGATTTGGTAAGTAGGAATTTTAAAACGTCTAACCTTTGATCGTCGATAATCGCCGCGAACAGGGGACTCGGATAGTATTTCATGTCTCCTCGAAGATCGTCTTCCGGTCGCAGCCGCAGACGAACGTCTCCGTTCAACAGAAGACGCAACACGGCCAGACGACCGCGCTCCGCCGCGACGTAGACGGCGTCCTTGCCGCGGGCGTCCTCTCGGTTCCTGTCGGCGCCCCCGGCCAGGAGCGCCCGCACCGTCCGTTCGTTGCCGACGCTCGCCGCCAACGTCAGGGGGGTGTCGCCGAACTCGTCCATTTCGTCGATCACATTTTTGAATTTCTTCGCAAGCAAGCCGGCGAGCTCCGCGTTGCCGGCTTTGATCGCGCAGAATAACATGTCCAGTCTCCGTTTCGGACATTTGACTTTAAGTCTGGCTCCTCGCGATAACAGATAGGCGCTCATCGGATATTTTAAGTTGTAGATGGCGAGCATAATCGGAGTGGTGCGGACTTCCGCAACGGCGTTGAGGTCGGCGCCGGCAGCCAGCAGCAACTCGGCGGCCCCCAGGGCGCCCGCCCCCCCCGCCTCGGCCGCGTGGTGCAGCGCCGTCCAGCCGCGCGAGTCCGCCGCTGCAGCGGAGCAGCCTCGCCCCAGCAGCAGCTGCAGGCAGGCGCTGCCCTCGGTGCCCTTGGCGGCCTCCGCCATCAGCCCCTCGCCCTCGGTCTCCATCCGGTCCAGCATGGCTTCCAGCGCGCGAGGCAGCTCGAGCCTCACGGCCTCCAGCAGCAGCTCCTCTGTGGTGACGCAATGCCGCCCCTGGCGCATCGAGGCTCGCGGCCAGTGGTTGCAGGCGCGGCGCAGCGCCAGGCCAGCGGCGCCCTCCTCCCTCGGCCCTCCTCGCCCCCCTCGCTGGCGCCCCGGCCGGGGTCGGCGCCCCCGGCCAGCAGCCGCTCGGCCTCCTCGCTGTCCCTCACCAGGATGGCCTCCTGGAGCGGAGTGAGCCCGCGCCCCTCCCCTCCCCGTGTTCGCGACGACCCGTCGCAAGACTTTCCCGCCGCGACCGAATTCATGACGAAGACGACGCGCTCGCGAAACTTCCACTGCGGCGTCCGTCGCCGTTAACTAGTACGTAGGTTATTATTTAAAAAAAAGTATTTAGCTTTATTTGCAAATATATTGGCGCCCGTCACTTTATCTCGAAACAGTCGACCAACACGTAACTGTTAAAAATTCAATGTAAAAATACATTATCGCAAAAAAACTCTGATAAAAACAAAACAGCGTAACCACTGGGTAACCGCATTGATAACCCAGTGATACGCATTTTGTAAATAATGCCAAAACACTTATTATTGAAGATTTAATGTTGTATTAATAAATCTACTGACGTAATTTCTTTTTCAATATTTCATACAATCACACAATACATCGTTCGTTTTGAATGTTTTGTTCCTAAGCAAACTAAAATATATTGCATATAATTATTGCTGATAACATTGTGAAATTTCGGTATTTTTGAATTCAATATTTATGGTAATAATAAAATTTATGCTTTTTATATTAATTTATTATTATGAATAACTTTAATAAATTTGTTGCATAAAGTTGCAAATTCGTTTAAAATATGAGCTTATATGAAAATGCTATTATATGAAAACTTCTCAAAAACAAAAATTTCGCCCTCAACAAATCGGTTCTTTCTATTAATTTCATATAGATTTTTTATATTTCATATAATAATGAAGAATATATGTTGGCTCCTCCTTCGTTTACAGATTTATTCTAGAAATATATTTACAAATAATTTTCTACGAATAAAATGTTCGGCGATGGGACCCGAGACATTTATTTTATATGCTCATGGAGACCGTAGGTTATCAAACTTATTTGACCCATGACCCCCCTTTAGATACAAAATTACGCAAAGCCCCTGGAATTTTTTTTTTTAAATTAAATGAAACAGAAAAATGTAGTAAACTTATTTTTCATATACTTATTTATGGTGTTATAAATAAGATCCGCCGATCCTGAAATTGTCGAGTAATTAATATTTATTAAATAATCCTAATAAGTAAGACGAATCTTATGTCCTGCCCCCAATATTTTCATATTTTGCAGTTTTTTATTTGCAATAAAATTTTATCAAAAAATATATTCGACTACTAGAGTATTTTTTTAATTTCAGAACATGTGTTTTGGAAATAAAGTAATTAAAAAAAAATTATATAGGTAATTATTGCAAAAAAAATAACGACATATAAATTGCACACGTAAATTGATTACCATTATTAGTGAATAATATCAGAGAAATGTAAAATTAAATTAATTTCTAATGCGAAGGATGAGCCTGGTGTTTTTCCATTAATTTTTCTATATTTGGTTCTATTTTTGTCAGCACCATCCACAATACTCCGCGGTCAACTATTTGTAGTTGGTTCCTTTTTTTAGTTAAAAGATTTGCGACTGCCCTAAATCCACATTCTACTAAGTATGATGACGGAAATGCAATCAAAAATTTTCTAACAACAGCACATAGGCCGGGTAAAGGATGGGTATCTGCTTTTGTTACCAAAACTCTTGGTATCCGTGTTTGAATTTAATTTTTAACTCGCTGTTGCTCGATATTGCAATTCCGATTCTTCAGTATTTAAGAATGGGTCTAATATCTAATCTTGAATCTTCATTGTAAGAATATCTTTATATTATCTATTTATTAACTCGATTATTAAAATCGATATCGAATGTCTCCAAATGTTAACAATAGACCAAAATGTCATCATCGCATTTTTCCACTGATGAAAGATTCGGAAATTGATAAAATTCTTCACGTCCTAAATTGTGTTTATATAACATTAGTTTTGACACAAACGAAGAAGTAACAGCTTTTGTTTGTATCATATTTAACTCATTTCCTTGGAGCTGCAGATTAGAATCATTAAATTTACTATATAAATCTGTCAAATACGCTATTCGCATTTAAATTTCTTCAAGTTTTCACCTAAAATTTTATCTTTGTTTTCTAAAAACTCTACAACTGACTCAAATAGATTATAAAATCTATTTAAACATGACAACCAACTTACTTCTGTGAGAAGCAAACGGTTGAAGCCTTCGTCGTTTTGGATGCAAAGTTATCCAAACAATCTGTTATAGAGTGCATGGCTCCTGAATTCGTTAACTGGTGTAATTACGTATTGCAATGAACGATGCAGGCGATGACCAAGATTTTTTGCAACTAAATGTTGTCGATGAATCACACTATGCACTGCTAATATATTTGGCACCGAGTTTTTCAATAAAGATATAACGCCACGCTAGCACCCTACCATAGCTGGAGCACCATCAGTAGCAACTGACATGACATTATTCAAAGGAATTTCCTTTTCTTAAAAAAACTCTCAATACATTAAACATACATGTACACACATCGTGTAAAAAAACGGATTTTTAAAATTCTATTAAGGCATAAATATTTGCACCTCATAGCCCCCTTTTTGCTTCTCAGGGCTCCCCCCCAGGGCCAGAATTACCCTCCTCAGCTTCCTCCAGTGCCCCCCGGGGGGCCAGGTGGCTCACTTTGGGAACCTATGATGTAGACTGATAATAAAATGCAAATAAATATGACATATTTATCAAAAGGTGGGTCGATATTATAAAAAGGCAGGTCTCGGCAAACTAGGGCCAACGGGTCGTCAGGTATAGTTAAATAAAATTAATTTAAACGTTAAATGATATAAAACAATGTCACTAGTTTCATATAATCATTGCAAATTAAAAAATATTTCTTATTATGTTGTATTTTTTTTTGTTATTATAATAAAAAATATTTATCTAGATCAGGACTAGGCAAACTTTTTACCTAGTATGCTGGAGATCTGACTCGTATCCGAAGAGCCAAGATTACCCTGTGGACGACCGTCCCAGTCCTGACATCAGGGTTGAGATGGACGTGTATCTGCAGGACATCGCGTATTGTCCTCTAGGTAGCAGAGACCCGTCTCAGGGTTACAAGGCCATTTAAATAATAATAAATGTTTTGGAAAAATATTTAAAATATTACTTTATGTAAAAATATAGAAATTATTGCTAGAATATTTTTCTTGTTCTCTTTTGTCTGTTACTACTAGCTAATCTCGACTTTGCCAATATTAAATATTAAAAAAATAGGGTCTTTCCGAGGGTCTTTGCCCGAAAAATATATAATATTTTTAAATTCTAAAATAGTCGGCATCCTTGAAATTTGTATCCATGAAACTTGTATATTTACGATTGTGATAGATACATTCTAATATTTTTTTTTATTATTTATACTTAAAGCACTCCTAATAAAACTTCTGGATATAACACCTAAAGCAGCCTTGACCAAATGGCGGTTTACGGACCATTTGGGGCCCAACATAGAAATATGTGTAGCCCATAAGAAGTGTCTGACTTTTTATTTTTTTTGTATTTTCTTAATTATAATATAATAAGATTTTGGAATAGATGGAAGGAAATTTGTATTTCTTTGAATAAAAATTACAACGGTACGGGTTTTTCGCTCTAAAATAAACCTTTTGCAAATCAAATTCAACCTTTTAAAAATTAAATTAAATATATGTATCGTAATTTGAAAAATTCCAGGACTTGGACCGTACTTTTTTTCGTTATTGTTTTCAGTTCAAATAAAAAATATTTATCGGATCGCTTCCGGTTTTCGATCCAGGGAAAATGACGTTGATGAATGCAGTAATTATAGGTATTATAATAATTAACACTAAAAATATATATTTTATGATAATAATATAGCATATATAAATGAAACAAATTCGTATATTCGTGCAGAATATACAGAGAATATATAGTGCAGTGGTTTCCAGCTTATATTTTTTACAAATATTTTTTTTGTGAAATAAAGGACGGCAGTCTCCATCCCATCTTTCGTACCAGAATCAGTTAATTGACTTTTTTAAAAATAATTTTAATAGTTTAAGACGACACATGTCTCTTTTTTGGATTGCATTTAAGATGTCTTGAGTACAGACTTTTTCTAAAACTAGTTGCATTTCTTTTTTATACGGATTCAATTTTCAAATGTAACGTTTGTAAAAAATCGTGTCGAGGCGCGTGTTTGAAGAGGTACGAAAACCGATATAACCAATATTTTTTTCGGTTCAGTTCCGGTTTTCGTTAGTACCAAAATAACGGTGTTATCCGGTTTACGCTTTTCGCCTCAGTTCCAAAAAAAAATGAACATTGTAAATTTTGTAGTAAAAATGGATTATTGTCATCGTTTTTTCCAAAATTTTTCCCTTGGAATTTTCTGGCTGATTCATCAAAACAATAGGGGTGCATCCCCAGCACGCTTTTTATTTACATATTATATTTTTAAATTAAACTTATGTTTTTTATGGTCAATCTGTATTGCCAATCAAGCATTGTTTTTTTATGATAAGTAAATAAATCCCGAATTTGAATGAATATATACAGTTTATTTTTTTTAAATGACCCCCTTGGGCCCCTAAATACAGTCTTGCATCGTTTTGTCAATCTTTTAATGCGCTAAAATTTAAAAAGGTCTAAAAACTGAACATTTAGAAAGAAATAAAATTCCCAAAATATGGACATTTTATGGACAGTTAGATTTTAGTGCATAAAAAGAATGACCTCTGTCTTAAAATTATATTTTGGTTATTTTTAACTTTGAAATTTTGTTGGGAATCTATATTTAAATTTTTATCAAAATCGGTATATTGGTTTTAAAGCTATGCTCGATTTACGAAATCTCTTGTTTAGTGCATTTTTAGGAAATTGACCCCGCATCTGAGGATGATTTGCTCCCGCCGTTAATGAGTGGCATCTGCCGAAAACAAGGATTTTTTTTTATTTTCTATCATGAGTCGATATTTCGTATGTATATATTGCCAATCCTGGAATTTCGAAGCGTAAATATTATACAACGGGTTTTTTTTGTAAGCAAAGTAGCCTTTAACCGAGGACGCCAACGTGGCGTATGCGGTAGATAACAGTTGGCTGAAAGAGGACGCCAATGTTAATGTATTGTAAAGTTATTCCAATCAACATTTACAATTGAGGTATCCGTATCAAGTGAATTTACAATTGCAAATGGAATTATATTTAATTAATTTAATAATTTAAATGATATATTCGGTTAAGAAAAATTGTTGAGGTGCCCCTTCGCTTGATGGGCTCAAGCACGCGCTTATCTCCGCTTATGGGTTAATCCAGCACTGTTTACGAAAAACAACTGCTGATAAAGAATGACATTCCTTATATATTATTAAATTACATTAATAGCAAAAATAAAGATCGCCTAATTTATTACGAATCCGACTTTGACGTCCCTGATTGTAAGTTTGTACATAATGTATTAATTATATTTCAAAATTAATTTTCAGAATCTGAGAGCGCCGATATAGATTCTGTAAGAAAGTGGAGGGAGTTACGCCTTCTTTCGTCTTGATATATGTGTCGATTGGATCATGCAACTCAATAAATCACAAGATGAGTGACAATGCTATTTTTTAATGTAGTATAATAAATACTTTTTTTAATACATAGATGTCACGTGATCCTGACATCTATGTATTTTTTTCATTTTTTTTTTTAAATATAATTAATATATATTTCTTCCATTGTCTGATTATACCGACATCTAATAATAATCATTAGAATGATAATGATTTGAATGCTAGATAAACACATCTTATTAGTTAGTTTAACTATTTGATATTCAAATTTGATATTGTATATAAGCTTTAATAATTGTTTTATGGTTCGAAACTTGAAAAACTTTTTATTTTAGATTTTTTTTTATTTACTTAAATGTGCAAAAAGAGAATATATTAGTCATAATTATAAAATAAATTAAGCTAAGCAGCCATCTAGATCTGACCAAGGTTTTAGGCTTTATCTATTTCCCTTTTCTAGCTAATTAATTCCGACACTCAATCATATTAGCAGCAGTGGTCTATTTATTACACGATTTTTAGGCTTTGTCTATTTTCAATTTTTCACCTTTTTTTCTTGATAATTCTTGATAATAATATGCAGTGTCTTATTTGTTACTATCCGATAAAATGCTTCACTGCCCAGCAAAAAAATGGTTTGTTTCTACGATGCTAATAAATTATTTACTTCAAATGGAGATGTCGTTAATATTTTTTTAAATTCTTATTTATCATTTAGAGATGTCGTTGATTCCTTATTTTAAAATATATTTTTTTTATTAAATAGCCAAGAATCCCATTGATGCTGGATGATTAATTTTTATTTTATTTCTGTAATAACTAGCAATATATTGACATAAAGGTGTCATCCATTTTTTATTATTCTAAAATACAATTTTATTAAAATCATATTGAAAATCATGAAATATAATTTGATTTGGATATTTAAATTGTTTGAGATGTGTACATCTAAATTTATTATCCTTTCGATGTAATCTTAGTCTCTCGTTGTACTGCATATTATTCATACACATCCTGTACAGATGTTCTGTCTAATGCATGTATCAGCAGGCCATCACGACAGTGACTGATGTTAGTATCTCGTTTTCTGAACCTGTTTCAGGAAACAATATCGCCTATTGAGAAAATGAGCGCGAAGATAAGCGAGACACGTAATCATATGCAACGGCCAGATAATTAACTGCAACTCGTGAGATTGATACGGTGTCGAGAAACGGTCGGACACTATCGCAATGACCAATTGTTTCTTGACATATGGACCTGCAGGGCGCAATGGTTTGCCTCTAGGAACTCCACATTCAATTGGCGTCCAATCTTTTTGCCTTACATAAACACTCGTAAGTAAAGTCACGCAATCTTCCAATATCCGGCCAATCGGACATGTAATTCTTGGATAAACAATCAGTTTTTTAAAACGATCGTATGCACTTCCTCTTCCTAGGTCATGATCTCGCATTCTCCCTGCTGAATCAGAATAAGAAAGTATCTTCATTTATTTTATTGTTATTAGAGATTGGTCTTTGTTTCGGGCTATCGCGATTTACGTGTATTGTATTATGAATCATAATTGATTAAAAAATAATACGATGTTACGAATAGATGTACAGTGAAAAGAATGCATTATGTAATATTATATGTATATTTTTTTAGTTTATTTATTTATCAATAATAACATTCTAACACCCTTTAAAGTAGACTTCATCAGATCGTACAATTATTCCAGCGCTTTCCCCAATCTTAAAAAAAACTCCTTCATCAATTTTGTCTTTATCTCATCAATATTATCAGAACATCGTCATTTTTTTTTCTGAGACATTATAACCAGGGGCGGCTCATCTATATACACTACGGAGCTGCAGCATCCTGATTATATATTATGTATATAAAAATATTAATTAAATTTATATTTGCTGTTATATCGCGCGGTGTAGAGCAAAAGCGCTACGAGTCGTGTATTGGATGGATCCGGGGCGGCAGCGGGGTGGGGGTCTCGTCACTAAGCGCTGTATTGTGCTGCGACTCTGAGCGTTCTCTCGCCATTCATACTTAGTCACTTTTGATATATACTTTTTTAAATTTAATCTTCCGCAGCACCCCCAAATATATTATATATTATAACGGTGTTGTTATTGGTAAAAAATCTTCTACATTTACCTTTTTATTCACAATTAAAAAATCTAAAAGAAAATTAAATTAGTCACCCAATGGCTATGTCAGATATACAAGTGTGCTAACACAACAAAGACGACTATTTAACTTTCTGCATATTTATCTATTTAAAACTTGATCAGGACGATTATATTTTTAATTTGTAGTTTCCCATATCAAAAAAACAAAAATGTTAATTAGGATTTTCTAGATCAATTATATTAAATTTCATACGCCATTTTTAGCGACAAAACCTTAACAAGGGGAACGAAAGAATAATACAACTAGGATATGAGCGTTTGTGATACTAAAACATATATCCAAAGCCTAAATCCCTCAATGTCTAAAAACAAAGGTTTTCTTTACCTACAATTTACTAACTTACTTTGTCCTTGGTTCCAAGAGTGTGAGGCTAGGCCTCTATTCTTTTTCATAGAACCATTTATATATAATTACATGATTTGTTATTTATGGGTATCTAGAGATAAGTAAATTGCGAAAATTAAAGGCTCGGAGCACATTTAAAAGGTCCGATAAAAGGTCTGATTTGTTTAAATGATAATCTGATATTTTTTTAAACATTACCTAAGGATAATTTACTGTATGGTATTGAGAATTAAAAAAGTATACGGCTAAAGTTTCAATATAATTATTTAATGATAAGGTTTTAAGGTATTTTCAGCATTCCGGATGAACCATTTATTTGTCTAAATAATACGTTAATTTTAACTTTGATTTTAAAAGTAAGATGTGGCGAGGCGTAATGCCGGATTAGAGAGGCGTAAAAGATTTTTGCGAGGAAAACTTAAAGGACATATATTAAATATGTATTTTTAAGGGAGAATTACCGTGTTTATTTATTAACGGGCGATTTGAGGGGGAAGATTAAATGTAATCAACTTATGTATTAATTACACCATCGTGTTAGATTTGGTCAAAGGCAAGAGTGATATCCAGGAATATCCAGAAATATAATATTAGCTAATAAAGGAAAGTCATGGACTTAAGATCTGTAAAGAAACGAGAGTCGCTCCCCAATGTGATTTTTGATATAATCAAACTTGCTTGGATCATCATTGGAAGAAGAAAGTCCATAATTAGAAAATATGTAAGCAATTAGTAGAGGTTTTCACATAGTAGTAAGAGGTAACAAAAGCTGACAGGCATACAATCAAATTTTTAAGACAGTAGAAATGGTCCAGAAAAAAATTCAGGTGCTTATCCTGCATTATATGCAGTCGCAAGAAAATTTTTAATAGTTTTTCAAACTTTATACCCCATGAAAAGAGATTTTAGCGCGGTTGTCAATCTTCTTTTGAAAAAAGAAATCGGTGCGAAATGATTGATGTGGAGATTTAATATTATACCCAGTAGCGGATCGTGGGTAAAATATTTTTTGTTTGGGTTAAAAGTCATAAAAGTATATTTCGCTTATATTTTATTTAACATATAAAAAATACGGTGAGGTAAAAGTACTAAAAAAAATTAACAATAATAAAATAAGTGACGAGCGGCACGTGGCTCAAGGAAGCTGTGCGTCAGTACGAGTCGCAGCGCGAAACGGTGCTTAGCGGCGAGAACCCCCCCCCCCGCCCTCACTGGCCCGCATCCTTCTAATACACGACGCCGGCAGTGCTGACAAACAGGCAGCGCTCTTTCTCCATATCGCGAAGAGTAACACTGTCCACATATTCACCGACCAGATTAATAAATATAAATTATATTTATTTTTTTGTACACATAAACACATATATTAATATATAAAAATACATTTTTCTTCAATTTACTTGGGAGTGCTGTAACTTCGCAGTGTATATGGACGAGCTACCCCTGATTATACCTCACTAATTCAAATATTGAACAATTACTATCGGAGCATCAGATTCAACCCTTATTAACATCATTATTTGTGTATTCATGTTATGCGACAATTTACTAGGTATTGGATAGATTCGTTCCAAATTTTTGGACAAAAATATCAACTGACGGATAATTACCGGTTGTCAATTTTGAGCCAAAGATTTAAACTTTCTTTAAATTAAGGTTATTTATATTCGGTTAAACGAATTTTTCCACGAATTTATCGGTTAAAATAAATAAATAATGACAAAATCTTGTCACTGATGTCAGCTCAAAAATCACACTCAAAGTCGGCAAGTTTAGAAAATTAAAATTTAGATTGGCAAGGGAAAAAAGGACGCCAAGAGGTTCGTGGGAAAAAATATGTTTGGGTAACTATTATATTAAAAATAATGTTCATTAAGTTTTTTTTCACTAAAAATGTTCCATTTCCATCTATTTTTTAAAATAGAAAAGTATTTGGTAATGTTTCTAGTTATTTATATTATTTTTCATTAGTGCATGATGTGATTTTTCTTTTTTCCTAAGTAAAGTCGATAAGTGAGTGTGTTTATCATAGAAACTAATAATTAGTTTTTTCTACTCATAGTAAAGACCTTTTTTAAAATCATATACAAATACCCAACAATTATTAATTCATAATTAAGATACGGTTGGATTTGCTATAAAGTCACAAAATATTATAAATTTGGTAATAAAACAAAGAGATTAAAAAGGAATGCCTTTTATTATTGCATAATATTTAAAAACATATAAAAATTTAACATTATATCTTATGAATTATGTATGGTGGCTGTATATTATTGACATATTTTGAGAAAAATATTAATATACATATATCAGTGAAGGTAAGACTATTTGTTATACACTGTTCTACAATTAAATAATGCTTGTTATACATTTAAATTATTATAAATATGACAAATTATTGACTCTCAATACAAAGAAAATATGGTGCGCGTAAATATTAAAATTTAAATAATATAAAAAAAATATATATATTAAAATTTATGCTAGTTCTTATAAATATTTTCCCATAATAATAAAATGGTAACTGAAAATGACTCAAGAACGGTAACTAAAATAATGGTAACTAAAATAATACATATACTTTTTCATATATAAATAAACACTTTTGACAAAAATAATATCTCTACTGGCCAATATCTATCCAATAAATATGTGAAAGAAATAATATGTGTACTTTGAAAATATAAATATGTACAATAAATTTCTTAATGAAAGGTCAGCACCAGCCCCAATCATTCTTTCGTGTTCTCTATAAATAATTCTATATATATTAATTTACTTAAATAATTATTTGAACCATGGTCGTGCCAAATCAAGGATGCTTACTTTTATTTTAACGGGGGTATCTGCGTCCTTGCTAAGATACGCGTCGCGCAGAAAAAGTCAACATCCTCAAGTCGGTTACGGAATAATTGCGAAGTCAAATTAATTTCTTGGCGGAAGGTATTCTCTCTCAGGCTGCTGTGGGCTTCCTGGGAATCCGGAGTCGGAGTGAGGGGCCTGGTAGTTGTTACCGCCCGGACGGCTGGATGACGGTCCAGATGGGAAAGACGGACCGCTTGGAGCTCCAGATGGGTAACCCTGTTGAGATCCCTGCGATCCCGGATACGAAGATTGTCCCTGAGATCCCGGGAATGAAGACGGGCTTTGAGATCCTGGGTATGATGTAGAAGGCCTCTGAGATCCTGGGTACGACGATTGTGGTCCTTGTGGTGCTGGGTATGAAGAAGACGGACCCTGTGTTCCTTGAGATCCAGGGTAAGCGGTAGAAGGGCGAGATCCGGGGTATCCTCCAGCGGGGCTTGTGCTTCCTGTCGGGAAGTTTGATGATCCGGAATAATCGGAGCTGGGTCTTGGAGAGCTGGGGTATCCGTTCGATGAGCCAGTAGGTCCCTGCGATCCGGTCGGGCCTTGTGGAGAGCTGAATTGACCTGGGTATCCGGTGGTAGAGCCTTGAGATCCTTGTCCCTGTCCTTGGTATCCACCTTGAGATCCACCCTGAGAACCACCCTGAGATCCTCCGTACGATCCACCGCCTTGTTGGTTGCCATTGATCGAGTAATCGTACAAGTTGGCGTTCAAACCGAAGAAGCTAGGAGCGGAGTTGCAATCGAATGTGTTCCACCACACGCACACGAAGAATTCTTGAGAGAAGATGGTTCCGTTGGGGCAGAGGAAGTCGTATGTTTTGTTGTTGGAGCAGACGTGGAAGACTTGGCATTGTGCTTCAACATCGGCGTAATATCCAGGGTACTGTTGAGATTCGCAGCTGAAAGATGTCTGAGGGATCTCGGATAGGATTGGATAATCGCGTCCTGGTTCTCCGGGGATAGCCGAATAATCTCCTTCGTCGTATGATCCGCTATCGTCGCTGCCTTGCTGTCCGAAGCCAGATTGAGATTGTCCGCCTTGATTGTTTCCGAAGTTTCCGAAAGATGATCCGGGGCTGCTTTGTGGGTAGTCGGAAGATGGTCCTGTAACTCCGCCTTGTGGGTATGAGCTGGATGGCTGGCTGGGTCCTGATGGTCCTGGGGTGTATCCGCCGGTGGATCCGCCGGTGGATCCGCCGGTGGGTCCTCCTTGTGGGTATTGAGAAGATGGTCTTTGGGGTCCAGGAGTGTATCCGTTCGATGGTCGTTGATTGTTGCCTCCGTTTTGGTATCCATTGTTGGGTCCCGATGGCCCGGTTGAGCCCGATGGTCCGGATGGATAACCGTTTCCTCCCTGAGGTCTTCCTCCTTGCGAATCGCTTTGCGGTGCAAAAGAACTGCCTTGCGGTCTTCCAGATGGATATCCGTTAGTAGATCCTGAATAAGATGGGCTGGAACCACCGAACGGCGAGCTCGATGAACCGAACGACGAGCTAGGGCTGGAGTAAGAAGGAGTCGACGGACCGCTGGGAGATGTAAAGCCTGGATACGCTTGAGTACCGGCTGGTGAGCTTTGATATCCCGGACGCGGCGATGATGGTCCAGATCCTAATGGTTTTTCCGGTCTATTGTATTGATAACCATTTTGTCCCTAAGTAATAAATACAAATGTTTATTAAACGAGCGATGCATATTTGGGCATGCAATGCAATGGCTACTTACGTAAACGGTTGATGTTATCTGGAACAGAACTGAAAATAAAAAAAATCTTTTAATACATATGCATGTGGGTAATGGAGATTACAATGTTCTTTTTTTTATACTCTTTAAGAATCTGATGTAAGTGCGGATGCTCACGAGGCTTGCGCCAAATGCTTGCAATTTTCTGTTTGATTGCATTCTGTTGATTGATAAATAATTGGTTGCATTTTTTTTTCGATGAGTTCGTCTCGGAATGCTCGAGGCATTGAAACAAATAGAAAAATGGTGTATTTTTCGCAATTCTCCAATTGACGGCGATTCAAAGCAGCTTATTTGTTCCCAGATTGTGTGCGTTGAGATGCGATTCGTGAATCGGTCGCATGACAACTGTTGCAAAATGCGTTTTCCTACTGGAACACAAGGCAACAAATTCTTCTAATCGAATTCCATCATGTGAATCTCTTTTGTAACGTCGCATTGTCTCCGCTGTTAATGGCTAATTGTTGGGACAGAAGCCGGTAGCCGTCTGCTCTTGCGTCGATGCAATCTGCATCTCACAAGGTGATACGATCAAATCCGGGAATCGTGAACTTTGATTTGGTGGAATTTAAAAAATTGTGTTATCTGCGGATTCACATCGTCGACTTTTGAAACGATGCTCCTGCAAAGATCAAAGATTATCCGGATTTCGTGTCACAAAACGGAGAACGGATTTCGTAGGTACCTGAGACACAAAGGACGTTCGAGCGACGATGATTAAAAACCGATCTCGAGTCACGTTTGGCGTGCACTAGTACCCGAGGGTATCTCCTACTCTTCTAATAGGTAACCTTTCTTCCTATATTTATGCTTGTTCTTTTGCCTGGACGAGTAATGAGACGGTTATGAATATAACATGATGGCGAGACTTCTTTAAACTCTGAGATTAAGACTGGATGACGTGATCTGCACTCTTGCTCCATATACATTGCCGGTTCAATCTTCGCATAACCATCCACTTAACCTTTCATCGATGCAACATTTTTTTTTTAAATATCATATCGAAATAAACACTTACGAATTAATTCGCTTAAAAATAATATTAAGCAAATATTCGAACCATTAAAAAAAATGTATTTTTATTGATGGGCGTGGCCAAAGCGTTGATTCTCAAAATATGCATAGTAAAACAATATTTTTAATTGTAATTAAATATTTTTATATTCAAATTGAGTTATTAGCGGTGGATCACGATTTATTTCGGTGGCCATTTTTATCGATTATGCGTCGAAAAATTACAATTACGATTTTATCACTCACAATACTCGGAAAAAATGGATATTGTCGTCCTTGCGCGTTTGTGAAAATCGACGTTCACGTTTTGACCCCAAATACAAAAAATAAATAAATAATAATTGATATATAAAAAAAAAAAATGAAAATCACGATGCATGGATAGTATATGTACATAAAAATAAACCGCATATGCGGAAAATAATGCGTACACAAAGCGTCGTGATTGCAATCACATGTCGAAATGGAGTGATGATAGAAGACGAATTATAGATTCATTGCAGAATCAAACATTCACTTTTATCGTATGCACATTTTGATCGTATGCGCAATTATTTCATGGGAAAACGCAATCGGAAAAATACAACGCGCGGTCTGCGAGCTGATTATATTTAAATATATTTTTTATATTGTTCGGTTGCTCATCCCTTCGCCGATCCGTGGCGCAATCCTCAAAGTACGATCGTAATGATAACGTATTATCCATCATTACCTAAATCGTTATAATACAACGGCCATACCATTATCTGGTAATATCTAATTATGCACTAATACAATTTGTACACATGTTTATGGAAATATATCGATTTTTTTTTATGTAATTCGTACTAATTACGCGTTTGATTGATTGATGTTAAAAACGGTGCGTAGAAATTTCGAGTGATGAAATGAGCAGATTCGTGTTAAACATGTGATTAAATGTCTCAATAGATCGATACGTATGCGAACGCTTTTAAATGTTTCGCAATATAAAAATTTGAGTAATTAATCGAATTAATTAAACGATGTTTAAGGATCTGTGGAGTATGTGCGTATTTGCGTACGCGTTGAATCGTTGATGAAATTTTGTGCGCGTATTTGGCGTAAAAAGTAATGCGCGCATTGATCGCAAACCTTTGTTTATTTTATTGTTATTATTATATAAAATTAGAAATTGGTTTTGTGAAAAAATATTATTCATCGCCGATGAGGTAATAAGACCGTAACCTTATTGGGCAACGTTCGTGATCGGAAATCCTTTTGTAGCATCATCGTCTGTATCGAAAGTGAAATTCTGCAAGTACGTGTCTCGTCGCCGTGGATTACGGAGATCGAGTGCACGAGACACGTGAGGGTCACGTGACATTTGCTTATCAATTTTCGCGCATTTTTTTATTATTATTATACTCGTCGGTCAATTACGCCGAGTCATCTTCATCAAACGATGACAATTGTGCAATCCTCTAATGCTACCGTAATTTTCGATGATTTTTTTTTGTTGTTGTTACTATTAAAGTTAAATCTATTCACCTTCGTGTTAAGCGAGGCTCTGGTGAACCAATAAATGTTTCACAACGTCAATCTCATGGGAATGCGTCTATGATAATTTTTATGGAAAATTCGGAACAATTTGCTTGTTATTCGCGGCACGCTAATAAATAAGCTCCATGCCAATTTTTCGCAAATTTTCGCACGCTACCGTACGTATCTTATGCAAAAAAAATATATATACATTGCAAATCGTATAATTAGCGTTTTAAGACAAAAATTTTAATTGTATAATATCTTCATTTATACGCTTTGAGTATTATAAAAAAAATTACGTGTGCAATATGAATGAAATGGACCAAATCGGTCATGGTCTCCGCATATGCATATTGTTTTAAAATATATATATATATTTTTCTAAATAATTAAGGCTGTGTTTTACGCAATTGTCATCAAATTATCAACGAGATTAAGTTTAATCATCAAAGAAAATTCATGGACGAACACATTATGTGCAATTTTCCGCGTAAAATAATTTAATTACATTTTTTTCGCGATTGATTTTCAGAGGTCGGATTGTTTTTGAAATATTTTTAAACAAAGCAAAGTGTGAACATGCGCGTTTATGATTAATAAAATCCTATACACGATCTTCGACCTTCGCTTAAACGAAAAATCCTAGTGGAATTGTTTCGCTAATCGCCAACCATCATCGGTGCGAAGTGTTGCCGCGACGAATCTCGTGCGAAAATCGCAAACGCACGAAAAAAACAACACATCGATCTCAGACAAAACAATCAATTAGTATGGAAATTGTGTTTTTTTTTTCATCTAATTTTTAGCACGTTAAATGAAAAGGGAAACACGTCAGCCTTCGCCGCAGTCAGATGCAAATTTTGAAAGAGTGTGCCATTGTCAACGATGTGAATTCGCACTTTTTGCAGTCGATTTCTTGCGCCAAATCGCGGTATCGTGCGCGTTGATTTTTTTTTCAGATCGATCAGAGGCTGTCAAGCATCGAGAATCGTCCCAATTAATTAGTTTTATGATTTAATTAATTTGCGGCATGTTGAGAAACGCTTTGTTTCATCCGCGATATCTGACGCCATGATCTTTCCCATGTTTTTCCAGGGAAATTTTATCGTTGCGCTAATTGCACGCGGTTAAACATATGCGCGAGATGAACGAATCTCGTACATTTTCGTCAAACAATCGAAAACAAATTATTTGCGCGTTTAAAAAGAAAATGGCACGCGATTGCGTAAATCTAGAATGCACTTAATGTATGTATTATATTCGGTTGCCACACGGCGTTATGGTCCATTCCGTTGAATAATTTTGCGGTGAACTCTGAACGTTTTGTTGAGATCTGATCTGGGGGATCTACGAGCGATTGTCTACGGATCATTAACTCATTGTCGGATTGAAGTAACACATCTTGTAATCAATAAAACGCGTATGTTAAATTTTTCCGCACGGCAATGCGTGCACTTAACCCTTTTATCGCGAACAATAGATGATAAGTAATTTTACATGCATTCAATTCAGAGCGAGCGAAGCATTGCATAAATACGCAAAAAAGGTTTAGTATAAGAAGAAAAAAAATCGAAATGCATCATTGTGATTGTTGACCTGATTCCGCAATGTTTGTTCTTCATTGCAGCGATGCATTCAAAACGCTCTTATGAATTTGTAAATATGGATTGTTGTGTTGCAGCCTTGGATTAAACGTTGATGCATCCTGTATGCATTTCTTATTCAAAATAATAAATGGGTCAACGCGTTAAAATATATAATAATTCGTCTTACCGATCAATAGCGAGAATCGACGCATGATGCTGGTGATGTCTTGGGGTTGGTGCTCTTGGGGTTATTTATTTATTTACTTATGCCCTATAACAAAAAATATGACTTTGAATCTCAAATTCTGCACTGACGCACACTGATCACAATTGAACTATGAAACTGCGCGATTTTGTTCGACTGAACTGCTGGCTTTCAGCTGAACTCACCTCGCCGTTAGACGAGGAGGCAAGTGATAGGCAGTGATAGTCAAGCGGTGACTGATTCGGAAGGTACCGCACGCTGTGTATTTATACGTAACGAGGCCCCCCTTAGAAATGTCAGCTCCTGGTGATGCTGCGGGGGCTCCGCTGCTGAGGCTGTGGTCGTGACCTGGACACCACCACATGCGCAACACACGCCATACTATACACTTGTGTCTGTGTATGTGTTTTTGATGCGCTTGCGTAATGGTTTTGTGTGTCGCATGCGCATCGGGGTGAAGCATTGCGTCGCAAGGGGTTGATTCCATGATTTTTTAAATAATTCCTAATTTTATCTTAACAATCTATATTTAAATGAATATTGATATTATTTTAACCCACGATACAAATTTATAAATATATATGATATATATTTAAATAAAATCACAGATGTGACCAATTGAATATTTAAATTAAGTAATAAATAATTATCACGGTATATTGTTGGGTATTAGAGTATTAATAATTGCATTATTATTACATACTGCTTCTATCATTAGAAATTAATTTATATCCTATGAAAATTATCATTTATTCATTATTAAAATAAGTTTTTAAGCATCGGTGCAAAATAAATCGTTGAATCATAAATGAATACAAATAAAACCACAGGAACCAAAAATTACGGAAGATTTAATCTAACCTAATCTCTTAAAATACAGCAGATACATGGAATCATTATTAGGTAATAATTTTTGAAAAAATATACTTATTATTTTATTATTATAGCCAGCGCCATTAAATTTCGCGATTTGGTGTATCGCAGTATTTATTCGTTTAAAACTCTAACTAAATATATATCCATTCTCAGTCATTTATCCCCTATATCTTTAGTTAACTCGCTTTATTCCCTTCTTCATAAATTCATATAAAATAATAAAATATATAACATACGATGTGATCATCGATGTAAAAGAGAAGAGGCCTAGCTTGACATCCTTGAATAAATAGACGAAGAAGAGAAATATCCACTATTTTTAATATTCTACTGAACATATCGACGTTGGAAAATAATCTTGATAAAATTTACAGGAGAGTAAAAAAAACATTACAAATGTTATTACTTCTTAGAATAAAACTGAAATAAGTAGAAGCGTAGTTTAAATTTTTTTACATAATTTATCGTACACTTAGTGTTAATTATTATATTATTGTTTATTCGAGTTACATATTATTATTTTATTTTTAGTTTAATTCTTTATTTGTAATTGAACAAAATAAAATAAAGATTACAAAAAAGATAAGTATACTGCTCAAGTTATTATAAAAAAATACAAAGTATAAACAAAACTGGGATATAAAAATTCGACTTCGGAAGTTGATATATTTTTCGACGACATTTAAAATTGTTTTTTAAATTTGAATTTAAGTTACGTATTCGCATACCTATACGTGATAAAAAAATATGAAAATTATAATCCCCGGGTCATAATGTGATGATATATTATTATAAAAAAAATTGAGTGCCGTAACAAGCTCATAATATATTTTAAATAATTTATTTATTATTAAATAAGTATATAAACTTATGAACATTGATTTTGAAACAAAATACACATTCGGCGTGCATCGCTAATTTATCAATCATTTCTTTCGAGTATCTGGTTTGCTCAATCGTCATGGAATTTCATATAGATGTATTATAATAATAATAAAATAAGAAATTTGATTGTGATTTTCAGCATTTAAATTAAATAATAATGACGCCCAAATTAGCATGGATAGTGGGTTAGCGAGCTTTGGCCATATACTGATTCTCACGCGCGGGCCGATTGCCAATAGCGGTACACAATATGTGTTCGGGTAAATGTTGTAAAAATAAAAAAAAAAGATAATATGAGATTCGATTATACTATGCACATGTAAATTGTGACCGTTTGGCCACAATTTTGTAACGCGGCCAGGTGGACACGAGAACCGCTGGAGGATATTTGTTCATAGTCCGTCGTAAAGCTCTTGCCATTAAGCTGTTGTTAATGCTTTTACGATATTTGCTTATGATACCAAATCATACACATTCGTTGTAATGTGTCTTATAATGCATCGGCGAGATGCACATCTTCGTTTACAATGCAATATTACCAACATTAAGTTTTACTATCGATCTAAACATGTGTATTATCGTAAATTTCGTGATTTTGTTATTGGACGTGTTTGCGAAATTTTGTGAGCGCGGCGAATTGAGAGAATAATAATTAATGCGAATAATTGTAATAAAAATTTTGTGCGTGCTGGATGATGGATTGATTGATTGATTGATTGAAGATGGTAGTCGAAGGCCCACAGCGACATATGGACTAGTTAATGATGACTTCTTTTATTATTTTTTTTTACCATAACTGCGAAGGATAATTCGTGAATGTGATTGTCATTAAACTGTCTGACGCATTGTCAGTTCTAATTACTCTGTAATAATAGATCAAATTAATTAAAATCTCGACGCTATGTTTCAGTGCGGATTAAAATCCGCACTGAAACATAGCGTCGAGATTATTTATTATCGAAATCATATATATTATAATAAATATAATAAATAATAAAATATATATATATATTATATAATAAATATAATATATAATAAATATATACATCATATATATATTATTATATATCGAAAATTATTTATTTGTAATAAATTACAAATAAATAATTTTAAGATATAATTAATCACGTTCATTTTGCTTAGATATAAAATCATTCATGACTAACCGGCATAATAATCATTTGTATGCGGAAGCGAAAAATTGATTATTTGATAAATAACATCTGTTTTAAGAGACCCTTCTCTATAAGGGAATCCCCATGATGAAAGGATTGCTAAAATGCAACCAGATTAATGCTAGCTGTGACTTGTCACACACTAATAGAATAGATAAGAATCTACTTGCCAGTGTTTCAACCAAAAGTAGCTCCTCGAACATTTTCCCGCCAATGGACAGATCATCGCTCCGTAGGGTGTGGTCTACGCATTGAATACTCCAATCAGCGTAAAGTGCACCTCTATCCCTCAACGAAGCACATACTTTTTTCTAAGCCATTATAACAAAAGGATTGATACCAAAAATCCACTTGCAACTCAACTGAGCTTCGCCAAACAAAGTAATCCTTGTTAAAAGAACAACAAAACGGAAGTAAGAAATGCAACGGCAGTGCAGCAGTCCCCTTTCTTCCCTCCCTTATCATCGAAATAACTACTCCCACAGCCGGATCCGGAAAAATATAGATCAAGTCAAAAACACAGACCTTATCTCGCTGTCATCCCGGAGACTAGTTCTACATACTCTTCTTTTCATCTCCAGTATTAAACCAATCTTAGGTAACTTCTTATTTATTCTCACATCATATTTATTATCGTACCAGAGATTCATTATCTATATTAGGACCAAACCTATCATCGATCTGACGATAACGACGACGACTATCCGCAAACAAGCGTGTTTAATTGCTTTCGCAACTATCAGGCAGTTGAAACCTTTTTTTAATAATCGGTTAATCGTGCTTATCGCACATCTTCAACGGTATCACTTTTAGTTATTGCTGGCGTCCTTCCGATTGACCTTGATATCCAGTTGACGCACTACAATTTGCTCACTCGAGGGCGAATCTCTGGCAAACCTAAAGTCACGCGTCCGCGGAGTGACTCTTGATCAGTGGTAGGAGGGATGAGACGTCTTCCCCTGAGGATGAACTACCTATATCTTCTTTCCTGATATTAGAGCTAGACTAAATCGTTGCTGATTCTTCCCAAACTTTTGGGTCATTCAATTTCTGACTGGCCACCGTAATTTTAAGACTAAACTTTAAAAAGAATTTAGCCTAGTAGCATCTTTGCACTGTTTGTGTGGGTTGGTCTGTCCGGATTAACTTTCTGTGGTCCTGTCCTCACCTGGAGGTTCTGCGTCACGACCTACTTCATGCTGACGGATGCGGCAATTCCCTTAGGGGTCTCCCGGTGGAGAGCCCGGTGGATAGGTGTGGTGGTTATTCCATCAATTATTTTAATTAGCGCCAGGTTGCGTCCTGGCAACACCGCACGGTGGCGTCCCGGAAATGCACTACGCTTCCCCCGCGCAGTCTTCCGCCCGCAATTGTAGCGTGAACACGCTCCTACGTTACTCCGCCATGACGACGCTGGAGACTCTCCTCTTGTCCTTTCTATGGCAACTATAATCGACACCGAACTTTGCATACTCCGCCTGAGCATCCCTGACTTGAGACCGCAGCCTGGCATGCTAGCGTCAAGCCTCCAGCCGGCCCTGTAGAACCCCCAGCCAGCCCCTCATCGGGAAGGGTGCCTCTCTGTCGATACTCTGGACACTGGACCACCACGAGTGCCGTCACAGCCAGAGGTCGCCAACTAGAGCGTAGCAGCAGCCACACGGATCACGTGCCTTGTTTAATTGAGAAGCTGTCTAATGATATTATTGTTTAATAAATCGATGAGTTCAACGTATAACTGTGTTTACATTTCATCACTGGCGAGAGTAAAGGCTCGCCATTGTCCGAGTCACAAATCCTTCTTCCACGTTTTCCATAACTTTACAAAGGTATTTTCTCGCTTTGCATCCCCTCTCTTAATTTTTTAAATCACATGTTTCAAGAAAAAAAAACTGCGTTTGTTGCACCGATTGAACCGACCCCAAGCTGGTATTTTATATGCGGTGTGGGTGGATGGAAGCTGATAGAACTGGACCAGTCTGACACAGCTTAATCCTAGGTACAAAAGTAATCGATACCAAAACCCGTATGCCTTAACATCTGAATATATAATGATAGGGAGGATGAAATCCAATACCAACAGCGATTGAAAATACTAATCCAATGCTAACAATGGGCAAGAGAAGAAAACCTCTTTATAAAAAAAACGGCATATTAAACGGCATATAAAAGGGGAGATCTCATGCCACTGTGTGAGACCCAGAATCTTTTGAAATTGACTTCCATTCGACAGTTCGTCAAGATACAAACGCTGAAATTCGAGGAATCGCCGAACAGATCAAAGTCCAACGAAGAGCCATAAAACATAAGTGCAGCTTTAATAGCATTACAATTTAATTAAATTTAACAGCAGCCAGCGTCATGGTTTGTAGACAATAAACTATCTGTCATAATATTGTTAAGCTAAGTAAATACTTACTGACGGAATCAATAAATTCCCAGAAGTGTGAGAGACTAGTTGCCCTCATCTTTGGAATCTTTATCGAATCTCTATACAGATGAGTAGCGTTTTGAATTTTTCTATCATGCCATTCATCCATCGTCAAAATAATAAAAAAATATGTGATTGAGATGTCTTTATATATGTGTCTAAAAGTTAGATTCCAATGAAGCAAGACGATATACATTGAGACGTTGCATGTTTTAGATTAAGCAACCTGTAACCTTTTTTTGGTTTGTTTGGTTTGTCCTTGAAGACAATATTCCACATGGTTCTATCTAGAACGCGATCTGCTAGTCTTCATCTTCAGTATCTTAAGATCTTCCAATGCGAGCAATCGTTTTATGAGTCAGCATAATAGTATGATCTCTACTCGATGAGGACTTAATTAGTTTGGATTAAGGACAATAAAATATTAATGCTAGATGCGTCAAAAGTTTATTATATATTTTATTTTATATTATAAATCTTCATCAAGTGCCTTGTCTGTTTAAAGAGGTAGATTATCTACCGACCCTTACATTTCACTGGGAAATTTATGAACCTCCCAACCTGGTCCAGTCGCGAATGTTGCCTCCATAATGGTCTATGCAAGGCGAAACTGTGGTCCACGAATATTGTGTCGAAAGTACTTATTAAGGCGTTCAAAAGCTTTCGCTCCTTGTGAAAAATTGAGATACTACTTTAAAGTAATAATGAAATGATACATTATTTTTATAGACGACTTTTAATATTATGCTTAATTTGATTTAATTATTTTTTAATAGGGCATCATTAGTATTGATTTCAAATTATTTTCAAGAACACTTTTCAGTTAAAAAAATATACTTAAACGAATCGTAATAGTTAATCCATAAAGAGATGTTGCGTTAAAATCTTTCCAGCAAAAAAGAAGTTCATCAGCAGACCATATTAATAATGTTGTGGGTCAATGAATCCACTGCAAAAAGTTCTCTCAACGTGTATTGCTTTAAGCATTAATTGATATTGATGCGCTTTTTTCGTATCTTTCGCATTATTTATCACTTTTTTGCTTATTTACAAGCCACCGCGAGCCTTGACAAATCGATTACACTTCATAATCGATAAGAGCTAATGGTATCGATGCATACGTTCGAATTTTTTATCACGTCATCTGATCCCTGCATCGAAAATACCAATAATTAAATCGAATCGCCATTATTCGCTCGTACACATGCCCAAATTAAAAATTATACATAGACATTCGTTATAATGGCGATAATTGCAACGATAAATGCAAACGTTGATCGGAATCGTTGAATTTTTTTTCGTGTCGCAATCGGGGGGGCGTTTAAGTTTGTCGGCGATGCTCTGGGTCAGGGGTCGCGAACCGGCGGCAAACGAGCGCGCTGAATTTGCCCAATACGACAGTGCGGCCGTCGTAAAACTGTTATTGGACATAAAACAATGGATCCGTGAAATTGAAAATGGCGTCTAATGGGTTATAAAATGATAAATTGTGTTAGACGGTGGCGCAACGGTGTTACGGTGCACCACATAATGCTGGGTGCACTTCTGAGTGGCCGATGATTTTTTTTGGCAGACGATTTCCTGTTTGGTAGCAGGCGTGATCAACTAATAAATGGCTGAATTTCGATCTAGATCATGTCGCGATTTATATGGTGGCATTGTCGTTTGTAGCGAGTTCTTCCCATCTTCTTATGTAAAATCCTCTGCCATGATACAGTTACCTTATAGAATCGTTGTTATATTTATTAATCTGTTTTTAACAATAAATTGCAGGGATTCTGAGTGCATTTTTCCATGTAATCATTTTAATTTGTTTATTTTGCGACCTTATTCGACTGAAACATGGTTATAAATATTATAAATCTATATTAGATGCAATCTAATACATATTTTTTTGAACACAAATAGTTTGGAGCATCAGTTTTAATCAATAAATAATTTTCTTCGATTGATAGAACATTATTGATTTTTTGATGTATTTTAGACATATTCTTATATCGTTTCATTTTTTCAGTTATCAGGAAAAAAGCACGTTTTCAGGACAATTTAAACGGTCAATCATTGGAAAAATACATCTAGAACTAATATAAAATTTGTAATTTTTTCGAATAACTCGTTTAATATAAATCCTACATTTTACAATTTTTTTTTGTCTAAAAAAGTATAAAGAATAAATATTATAAATAATCATTGACCTCTATTGTCCGCAATTGCGAAAAAAAAATAAAAAAACAAACTTCGCTTCAATTGCCCCAGGCCTCATGTTTTTTCTCGCTCGCATCCGGTACGATGTGCCAAGTGCAAATGAAACGTACTAGTGACGTGCAGCGAGAATTCAGTCTATGGCGTGTGCTCAGTCTGTGGCGAGACATCGCCGAGTGCGGGTGTCATTTACACGTCATATAGATAAGTTAAAAAATCCAAAATATTGACCAAATTACGAAAAATATCATGAATAGAATAATCTTTTTTTAAAAAAATGTCTTAAAATGCATGGGGTCTTTGATAGACCCCCTTCGGACCACTCCGTTGTTTTCGAGCCACCGTGACGGATGGGTTAAACAGAAGAAATATTTCTAGTATAATATGCTTAAAGCTTCATCGAATAAACTTTGCTGTTCCATATTTTTAAAATTTGAAATGACTATGTTTAATTATTCATATGATTTGTTATTATTTTACTGTCATTGGCTGTTGCATATTTTTTTATTTTTTAGCTAAATGATGATTGATCTTCACATTAATAAATATTTTATGATTTTTTTCAGATATAATCTGAACCTCTGAACAGATTACATTAAATTTGCAGGGAGCTTTAAAAATTAAAATATATTTATTATAATTAGGTCAATTTTTATTTTATTAAATCTTAACCCTTTCAGTGCGGGGCGCATGACGTACATGCGCATACAAATCGTGTCC
>JAGXCT010036603.1:5573-15710 GCA_022495035.1 Philopotamus ludificatus | reverse complement strand
TTTTATTTTAGAAAATATGGAGAATTGTTGATCAAAGTTGAAAGCAGCATGAAAGGACATCATTCTGTAAAATTGACGGGATCAGGATAGACTCATTAAAAGAGTTAAACGCTTTGTCATGATAATTGCATTCCAAAAATGCATCGAATATTGTAGAAAACGCTGATGCTGATGATTTAATTGAAGCAGACTACCTTGAATTAGACGAAATTGATATCGATGATATAGAAAAATATATAAAATTATACTAAAATCATATTCGTATATATTTTAAACGTTTAATTAGCAAATTTTAATTGACATATTTGAAGATTATGTAAGATTTCTGTGCTAAATAATGCCGAAAAAAAAATAAACGGGTCAAATGCGTGAGAATATGCGTGTAATTATTAAATTCGCGCCCGTGAATAAATGCTAATTGCCGTGGCGATTCGTACAAAATTTGCGTATTAAATTCGGAATTTTAAATGCAGAACAATTCAATGCATTTTCCGGTCCATAAAATGGCGATTGATAAATTTAGCGCGTGTATCAAAGAAAACCGTGAAATTCGACACAGTACACGGTAGACCTTATTCTGATTACGCCTCTGCACCGATGATATCATACGGCTGTCATAATTATGAGGCAATCGATCGCCGAAGATAACTAACCCTTATTAAAAATTATATCATTTTTTAAACGAGATTCAGGTCAATATCAATTGTAGCCCACTGACCTCGGCAACCTATCGCTTCCGATTTCGCAATAAATTTTTATATGTGAATCCAATCACGAAGTTCGAGCCGCGATACCATCTTCAATTTAAGAATGCAACAATATTAATGACACTATGTGTTACGGACGGCGTTTATTTCTAATGTCATTTATTTTTTATCTCTGTATTTTATAATCTATACCGATTGGTCGCAGTCAATGTTCGACCTGTGCAAAAGTAATCGTTTAAATCGTTAGTGCTAAAAACACGTATTTTTGCAATGATTGACTGGCTTAAAATTGGCTCATTAATTTTTTTTTCGGCGCCAAATTAAACGATGTTTGATATTTCACACATTATTTGGAGTGGGTCTTCTGTCTCGGCCGGTTTGAGGTCAATCATGTTCTCATGGGCATTAAAATTTATCGATATTGTTTAATTAGACTGTATTCAAGATGCATGTTTTGCAAAATGTCAGATGCTCCTGTAAATATATCGTGTGAATGTTTGAGAAATTAATTATTTATACTCCTTCTATGATATATTAATATAATTTCAATACATAATAATTTTCAAGTATACCACCACGATCATTTTACTAGTGATGTGTATTTTTTTTCATTACCATATTCATCATAAATCATAGTGATATCATAATATCATTTTAATGTAAAACCTACATGTCACAATTTTTTAGTATTTGTCTAAAAAAGTCTAATGAATAAATATTATAAATAACAATTCACTTTTATTGTCCGCAATTGCGAAAAAAAATAAAAACAACAATATTAGCTTCTGTTACCATGTGCGCGATGTTTTTTCGGGCACGCATCCAGTACGATGTGCTAAGTGCAAGTGAAACGTACGAGGGACACGTGCTGCAAGAGCTCAGTATGCAACAAAGTTAAAAAATCCAAAATATCGACTATATTACGAGTCTCAGTATTTATCTTGAAAATGGTTGAGGTCCCTGAGAGACCCCCTTCGGACGACCAGGTTTTTTTCGAGCCACCATGACAGATCAGTTAATGGTTAGTTTGAATAATTATTAAAACATATTTTATCATTCAAGCTTTTAATAAAATTCTAGGATTTTTAAGCAACGAATTATAAAATAAACCATAAGTTTCTCAATTAGAATAATAAATAAATAAGTTTTTCTTTTTATTGTCGTTATTATTTTCATTAGGCTTTGATTAATAAAAAATCAGTTTTAAATGTTTTTAATTGTATTAAAATTTTGTAATAAAACAATATCAACTTTTATTTCTTCTCAATTCTGTACCAGTTATTCGTTCTGACAATAATAAATGGATTTTAGCGTTTTTTGGTTTTCAATTCACTTAAATAATTAATTTACTCGAAACTATTTATTATAAATGAACTATTTTTTATTTTTACGTTATTCATACAAGGTTTCGCACTGTTATTTTTCGTTATTTCTGTTATTGTTCCGGAAATATAACGGTTTTTTTCAGTTTACAGCTCCGAGTGATTGATTTGTATTAAAAAATTTAACCGATATGAACTGTTATTTCTTTTCGTTTCAACTTTGGTTTTTTATAACGATAAAAAATGTTTTTAGCTGTTTTTGGTTTTCAAATTACTCCGATTCAAAGCTCTGATAAAACATTTAAAAATAATCAAATACCGCTGAACCAAGCGAAAAAATCCAGCACGTAAACTATTCGGAACGAAAAAAATAACGGTTCAGAGACAAAAAACACATAAATACATTTAAAATAAGAAATATGTTCTTCTAAAAACATCAATTGTTTTTATAAACTGTAGTCGTATTTAATTTTTTATCCCTGTTTTATCCGCCATTTATAAAAATTACAGCATTTCCTATGTTTTGATTAATCTCAACCACAATGCCAAAGACAGAAAAATATGTTTTATTAATACAAAACAATTTTATTATAAAATAAAAAATTCTGTTTTGTTTAAAGTTTTAAATCCGGGCAATAAAAACAATATATAAAATAATGGTTAAAATATATAATCTTATTTAACCCTTTCAATGCGGCGGGTCTAAACACGATTCTGCATCTGAGTGCGGCGCCGTTTTGGACCAAATTAATTTTTTAGCGAGGTAAATTTGTATTCACCGTTTACCGCTATATTAGACCATTTGCCCATAAGAGATTTATGCACGCGTGTTGATTAGGATATGTTCTTCCATCTCAACTAAAAAAATAAACTCGATTCGCTTTATTTTCGTAATAATAAATCGAACAAAATATCAATTGCTCAAACAGAGATTAGAGTGAAAAAAAATGGAATGCAGATCGTCTAAAATGCGAAATGCAATTTTCTTATACCATTACATCCGTACACGTGTATGTGGAACATAATGTACGTGGAACACCCTTAACAACCCCCTGAGCTTTGAAGATTTGAATCGTTACTGTTCATATTTACATATTTCATGGTTCTTTTAAATTTCTTGTGATATGTTGTATATTTATTGATAGCTGTGTTTATTAGCTGATTTTTTAAACAAACACCATCACTTAACTCGGTCTAGTTTACATGTAATGACAAGTTAAAGTTTTAAAGAATCTCGCGCATGTACGACATGCGCCCGCACCCTGGACACGATTTGTATGCGCATGTACGTCATGCGCCCCGCACTGAAATGGTTAAATATTTCCAATAAGTCTCTATATGAAAAATACAGTGAATTTAAAAATTCTCACGGAATTATTCAATATTTTTTTTCTCAAAAAAACATAGAATATATATTATTAAACACTTGACACATACTAGATACGTTCTAGATGCAGTATAATATCAAATATAGTCAAAAAGTAACAAAGTTAAGTTATTGAAATCCAATTTGAATTTTAAAAAATTTGAATTTAAAAATATTGTAGGAATGAAATATTAAGTTCACACTGTTTTTGATTTAAAATAATATAAACATATTTTATCTACTGTCAGATAAAAAGCTTTAACAATATTTACATTTTTGTATTCATAATAAAAAATTTCAACTTTTCTTAATTGATAATTTATATTATAATATAATTGGTTTGGTTTTCATTTGAAAAATATAAGATACAGATTAGTTATATTTATAGTAAATATGTATATTTTTGATTAATTTAATTCTAGTCATTATGATTGGATAACTTTCACAAGACAAACTAGGGCTAGTTATTATTTTTTGTTCGATACATGATATGAACTCTTGCTATTTATCACAATTGTGTCGCATTGCAAAATACGCGAAAGTACACAGCAGGGATCTCATCTCCATGACCATATTAAAACACATTCACGAACTAATTGAGCGGTCATGTATTTTTTTACAGCAAGTCAGAATCAATACGGTTCATTTACAATTGAGATTTTTTTTTATATTCCCATACCAATCGGGAGAAATATTAATCAGTGTGCGAAAACGATTTTGGCCTTTCGCAGGGGAAAAAACGGCACCGTTACGAGATGCTCTGTTTTATATGCGAGCCGAAAAAAATTGCATACTGTTCCTCCTTCCATCATTCATGCATCTGACCTTTCCACCACCGTGCTTTGTTCTTTTTTTCACTCCTAGGTCACTTTTTGATTCGTTTACAATTTAAAGAGCTTGCTAATTTTCTTCCACGATTTTTTTTCCGACTACCATTATTCTATTCGCGTACGTACGATGATAAAATTAACATTTTCGGCTGCATCTGATAAATGGTCCATTATGGCATAGCCGCGTTGCCAAAATACCGCAGAACGATCACGATCCCATCGCGCATACGCTCTTTAATTAGATGTAATAACTATCAATTTTAAATAATGAGTTACAATTGTATGATGAATGTTTTTGCAATAATTGCAACCTATAAATATTGACAGTGGGCCAATGTCGGATCGAATGCTTCAAATGTTTCTGCGGGGGCTATTTGCCTAAAGTTTTAATTTAGTAATTGTGCATTTGAATTGTGATGCTGATGGCAAATTGGACGGTGGAGCTAATGATATATAATTTTTTTTTATTTACGGGCGAATTAAGAAATCAATGGTTATTGAAACCAATTACAGTTTTTGTGGATGGCCTAGATGAGGATGCACCTGAGGTACATCTTGTTATAAAGCCAAAGAATTTATTTCGCAATTTTTCAATTTTGTAATCCTTAATTATCACAAAACGTGTATGGAAATGTATGCAGTACGCTCATGCATGAATATTAAATAATAATTATATAGGTTTTAGAGAATATTAGCTCAAATCAAAGCGTAGTTCTAAATTTTAAATAAAATAAATTAAAAATTAAATTACACACTAATCTGACCAACAAAAAAATCCACAATCCACACAAATCGGGTAGATATAAATATTTTTTTACATTTAGCTCTTTCTTTGATATACTTTGATTATACTTCCATGTCTTCAATGCTTGTTAAATATGTGTTAGAACCCTTAATACTCCTTATATAGTATATTCTTCATCGTAGAGCTCTTCATCGGACAAGTTTCCGTGAACACGACTGTCCACTATATCGTCGATTCCTATAACTTCAGATGTCATAACATTCAAGTCAAGATCCACATCATTTTTCCAGGATTCATCCGGAATTATTTCACAGTCATCAATGGAATTGGGTTCTATAATATATTATATTTAGTGGTTCGTGCGTAAAATATTTGGGAACGTTGTGGAAGATTAAACATGAAAAAAAGTATATTTCAAAAGTGACTCAGTATGAGCTTAGCGACGAAACTCCCTCCACCCCGCTGCCACCCCGCATCTATCCAATACACGACGCTGGTAGCGCTAACGAGCAGACAGAGCACACTAAATATAAATTAAATTTAATATATAATACATCAATTTAATTAATTTAATAAATATATAATCAATAGACGCATCATTTCATTATCATCATCATTTACCAGCAACAAAACTCTCACTCGCTGAGCGTATGGGCCTTACTAGACTCTCGAAATATTAATATATAAAAATATATTATGGATGACCTACCCCTGCTTATATTTCCAAAAACATTTTTTGAATATAACCCTATGGCCCAATATCTATACTAGGTGTATACGGTAATAACGCTTGAAATCACGAATCGAAAGTCCACTGGTTGAATATCACTGATATATTTTGGAGGAAAAAATCTAGTTTTACATCCTCGATTAATTCAAGTTATTAAAATATTTTAATATTGCAGACGTAAATAGCCTGAAAATGTACTAAAATAAAATGGGACTGTAGAAATCTACGCAAATAGCGGGAGAATGTGATTTACGGGAACACAAAAAACGTAGTTAGTGGTTTATAAAATTAGAAATCTAGATTTAGATTTAAAATTAGAGATTAGGGATGTGTTATTATTTAAAATCCCAAAATAAAAAATATTTTTTAATTCAATTAGCATTTTATTCAAGAACATAATTCAAATCATTTTATTCAGGAAAATATTACTTTAAAAAATGTAAATAAATACTTTTTTATTCAAAATTTTTCATAAATTTTATTATTTTATATCCTAACATTGTTTATTGTCTTATTAATTATTTGTCACCTAATTTAGACTTTGTTGGGATATAAACTAATATTAATTTTTGAATTCAATATAATTCTAGGAAAATGCTAGATTAAATAAAAAAAAAGCTGAAAAAATACATACATAAAAATTATTCGGTGCAAAAATCCACGAGGATTTTAATTCACGTTTTTAAAATAATGTCAAGATTTGTTGCAATGGTGCCCTGACAATGTCCGGCGCCTGTGTGCAAATTTTGAGGCCCTTATAAAATAAAAACATTTTATAAAAAAGAATTGAAAAGAAAATATTAATCAATTAATATTTTTCAATTTTTCCTTTCTGGCGCCTCTCGGCGCACCTAATCTTACCGCGCCTGTGTGTGCCGCACAGTCTGTTTAAAATTAATATAATACATAATAGTTTTCCAAATAACTGTTTGTACCCCAGATACTTCATGCCCTAAAAAAAATACCAATCACACATACTACTCAGATATATGATGGATGTCTGATATATGATAGATTCTGATTTATAAAAAAAACAAATATAATCCTAAACATACTTAAACCTTATTCTTAGTTAACTCCATAAAAACAATAAATGAATTTTCTTATCTTTCGATTTTTCATAAATTTTTAGCTATTATAAAAAAAATATAGCAAAAATATAATCAAAAGGATAATTTATAGCAGGGGTCGGCCACTTTTTGTTACTAGGAGGACATATTTTAAAAATGTAGGAGTTCGGCGTGCAGCCGTATTCATTACAACTACTAAAATTCATAATTTAGATCTGAACGTTTTTTTTAATAAAAAAAACAACTAAAAACATACGCTTAATTAATATGGTTTTTATCACACAAACATGTATATAAAAATATTTTTTATTTATAATAAATATGAGATAATGCATTTTTGATTCAAGGATTATCTATATGATTTTATAAAAATATATATTATATATTATTTATAAAAAAAAGTATGCTTAAACCGGTCTCAACATCCTCTGACAAGGTTTTCAGTCAATTTTATGTGATAAAGGATATCACCTAGTGATTAATGGAGGCCATCAATTCCAGTAATAATTACTTCCTAATTTTTATTAATTACGTATGCATTTTTAATAAATAAAAAAAAGATAAATCAAATGTTTTGAAGATCTATTTGCAATTCTTTGGCATCGTGTGCTTCATCATGATATGGACAGAGCCACTCGAATCGACATGAGCCTATATAAAACCGGCAGCGGATTACGATCTGATAATTGCCGACTGTGTGCAAACATCTAAATCCAGACGTCAAAAGTATACCGATCGCTATGATTGCGCTCATTATCCGGTAATAATTATCCGCATAAATAGGTGTCAATTATACGATTGCTGAAATTTCGCAACAATTGATACACAGCCGCGGCGCATTAAGGTTAACGCAAAACGAATAAAAAGAGAGCTCATCAAATGATACTTTAATTTCTTAATTTTCGGCACTCCTTTTATTTTCCGAGTTTCGTTATAATTAACAATCGCTTCCGCCAGCCGACGTTTCATTATTTAAATGAAGTACTGAAAATTCGCAAGGCGATTGCGCAACCGGCCGCTACAACGTTACAAATTCGATGAAAAAAAATGCGCGAGTTTCCCAACCCGCAAATGTGTATAAACTCTGCTTTTTATCGCTTGATTAGTGTTTCGCATACGATGCGCTAATTGCCGCCGATCTGATGATGACAAATGATTATGCACTTCTTGTGGCGTACGTATCGGCGCAGGTGTACACTCGGAAGCATGAGCACCGCGGCGAAAACCAAATTTGGCGCTATCCAGTTGTTTGTATTGAAATTGTTCGCTCTCGAATGTATTTGCAGTTGAATCTGATTAGCTGGAATGATGGACGCCTTCCAGAAGCCGCCGCGTCGGCTTCGTTAAGCCGGCAAAGAAGATGCATTGAATCACCGTTGCGCAACGCCGGCGATTAAGATGAAGGAAGGCAGATGAGGGTGAGGTGGGTGACGGAGATGCATCTCGTGTGAACGCACGATGCACGTCCGCAAACGCACGACATATCTTCATTTGATTTGTTGATTTCGTCACACGTCGCATCATCAAGATCTATTGAGGCGACGTGACACGCAACTGATTGTCCGAAATGTTAAATCAAACAGATATTGCTATAAATCTTAACATAAACTAAATAGTAACACTCAGAGGCCCGGTCCCGCGTTGGTGCGGACATTTTCGTAAACGGTAAACACCCGCTCCCGCACTAACGCGGGTTCACCACGAAACATGTTATCTAATACGCTACAAAAGGCTTTCTTTTAAAGTTTTACGACTGGACACAGTTTCATTCATTGCTCTGCATGCCCTTTGCCATATATGCCATATATGCCATATATGACATATGTATTTATTTATGGTTAAAAACTGTCGAAGACTTTCCAGTACTTACACATCGACTGCAACGAATTTACATTTTTGTTTATCCATTCAACAAAATAACTTTTTTGGAATATTTATGTGCTACATAAAGATATCTATTTGTTTTTTATAGTCTAAAATTCAATAAATCATCATTTTCACAGCTCGAAAATTTTATTTCTTATCTAAATAATCTAATATAAGTTTACTATACGTATAATACTTCTTTTTTGACCAAATTATCTCCAATAGGAAGAAAGTTATTAAGCATTTTTTTACATAACCGCGTAAAATCGCAAGATCGATAAAAAGATGCGGGTTAAGTGTAAGTTTCGCCTGAAAACAGCGGGTGCTTGAGTGGTAAGATACATAAATAAATTTAAATCAACCGGATACTATCAGACGATTTTATTATAGTCTATTGAATTATATATTGTCCATTCTGGTCTAATTCCTTTTGCCATCTTTCTGGCAGTAGCATAATTCCACGCTCATAAATTGTTTGTTCTTTGCTGGCAAATAACTGATCCCGATGATTTTTGACCTCCTCATGAGAAGCAAAGGTTTTACCGTCTAAAAATAATTGTAGAAACCGGAGCAAATAATAATCAGAAGGTGCCAGCTCTGGAGAATATGGTAGGTGTGGCAGTATATCTCATCCAAGCTGTAAAAGCTTTTGACGAGTTAACAAACTTGTATGATGTCTCGCATTATCTTGGTGGAATACTACACCGTTTTTTATTGATCAATTCTGACCTTTTCTGTGTAAGTGATCATTCAATTTGTCCAGCTGATGACAGTACACTTCAGAATTGATCGTTGTGTTGTGCGGTAGAAGCTCATAAAAATGATTCCTTTGAAATCCTTTGAAAAATGAATATCGGTTTTCGAAGTGCTTTGAGCCGGTTCATCTTTTTTACTCCACGATCTCTTGCGTTTAACATTGTTGTAGACAATCCATTTATCGTCCTCAGTGATGATGCGCTTCAAAAATGGATCATTTTATTAACGTTTGAGAAGCAAATCATAGACGTCAACGCAATGGCACAAATTTATTTCCGTAAGAATATGAGGAACCCATATGTCGAGCTTTGGAATTAAACCTAGGCGTTTCAAATGATCATGAACAGTCGAATTCGAACAATTTAATCTCTCAACGATCTCACGAGTTGTCATTCGCCGATTTACATCAATTAATGCATTTATTGTGTCCTCATCAGCTCAACAGACCTTCCAGAATGTGATGCATCTTCAACATAAAAAAATTGTAAAACAATTTTGGCACTAGCGTTCTGTCAATACATCTTCTCCATACACGTCGGATATTTTTTTTTCTTGCTTTAACAGCATTTTTACCTTTTCGATATTAAAAAGTAGAATATACCAATAATGTTGCTTTTGGCTTTCCATATTTGAAAGGGTGCCAACCAACCAACTTTTTTAAAAGCTAAGCTTGCTATATCAGCTAACAAAATATATAATGATTATGCGGCTTAAGTTTGAAGTTGGTTGTGAAAAAATACAATTA
>JAGXCT010036602.1:0-122724 GCA_022495035.1 Philopotamus ludificatus | reverse complement strand
CACATATTTTTAAAGTATTTTCATTTATTAATATATTGGATATGTACGTTAAGAAATTCATGTTCTTATACAATTTTTATCTATAGCCTTTAAACATTTTTATATAATTTATCAACGATTTTTTTCTATTACTATTTACTTTTTATTTACGATTATGTTATCGTGATAATTTTGATAGTTGCACATTTTAGATTTGCAAGTATAGACGTTTAAAAACTTGATCGTATATTATTACATAAGTGTTATTAATATAATATGTATGTATAAATAAATATAAATTTAATTTCTACGGGATATATTGAATACATTCGCTTTATGTTTACATATTAGGTGAAATTAATTATAATTACTATGTATATCAATTTTCATCGACAGTATTTTAATTATCTTGATATTTTACCTAATATTTAATGTAACATGATTATAAAGCATATAAAATGCAAATCAGCGATATAAATATATACAATAGTTTTTGAATAAAACTAATAAAGTATATGATAACAATTTGATGTGTTATAAATATAATTATTTTAGCGATTTCAGCGAATATTATAATAATTAAATTCTCTTGTGTTGGTATGTTGCCGAAATCAAAAAGGCCAAGTACATCTATTCCTAAAACACATATACAGAATATTAACCACTGTAGTTTGTCTTTATAAGTCTCTTCGTACTTTGATGCCATTTTGTAGTATTCTAAATTGAATTATTTTAATCTGGAATTGAAAAGATTTTTTTTTTACATTCTTGTTGTAAAAATATATTGAATTCAATAAATGAAAATAAATAAAGTACAGCTTTTTGCATATATAATTATCGTAAAAAAATAAGGAACGAGAGTTACGTTACTATTGTCAAAAAATATATAATTCTTATGATAATTTACTCATAACGATTATCACAATGCTATCTTCATTTCTAAATTACTACGACGTTAATAAATTACATATCTATAAATCTTGAATTATATTTACATATTAAAATTCAACGTTCAAATGATCATGTTCAAACCATGATATAAAAAAATATCAATTCGTTCACCAAAATTTCACAATTTCACAAAAATTTTGATTTTAATGAAATATTATTTTTTTAACATTTACTATCCAGTAAATGTTAAACTTCAAGTGTTACCATTTTTTGCTCAATATCTAAGTTAATAAAAGAGTTATGATTTTTTTTGTAAAAAATAACGTTTCACAAAATTTTCGCGAATATGCCACGCCCCACAATCTTTGACTACGATTTGACGTTTAAGCAATTTGTTTGTCGAATTCAACATACCTGAGTTGGCAAATATACGTTTATGCTAATTGATGAACAAAAAATACAGTAATATGACTTTGTGGCTTCTTATTTTGACATATATTAACTTCAATTATTTGTTGGGAATATTTTCAAAACCCTGAAACATATATAACAATATTATTTATAGAATTATTATTTATTTATTAGCCGGGGGTGTATAAACTCCGTCTTATAAATAATAATATAAGTATATGACATTCAATCTTACCAGAGACAAGTTTACTTAGATGACGAGTCCATTACATTGCAATATTACATCTCACATCAATGCTGCCAATATGAAAATAGTCGTTTCATTAAATGTTATTCTTAAAATATTTTGAAGTCAATTTATATCATTTTAATATTTAAAAAGATGCTTCTAATGTAATTTCATTGATATTTATAATTTAATCGATAAAACCGATTATAAATATTTCCCCCCCCCTTTGCATAAAAAAAAAGAATAATTCCCTTTAAAAATATGTTGCATTGGGGTGATATATATTTATATATTTCATAATAAAAAAATAATATTATGTAATCATAATGATTTTCTATTACACAGCACAAGATTTAATTTATCATTGGATAGTTGCATCTGCGTTCGAATTATATTCGAGGTCAAAACAAAATTGGAAAACCGATTCAAAGGGATGAGCTACAGAGCTTTAATACAAGCAGGATACTGAGGTTTTGGGTGCAGAAACATGAATTTAATTACAATAGAATATCGTTTAAAACCACAATTTTCTAGGTAAGGACAACCGTATTTAAGATCTCAAATTATATATTTTTTTCATTTATTTCCAGTGTATAAATAGAAATAATAACTCAGACATTCGATTTTAAAGCGGATTTTGCGCCCAATAGAAAAGCTATTTCCTGCAAAGTACTATAAGCATTGGAACATATGGTACTCCGGTAATTTTCTGCAAAACCATTTCCTAATTGGCGACATTGCTATAAAATAATGAGATATCTATTCTTAGCTGAAGAATATGGATACATACACATATAAGCGAGGTATAAAATAATGAAAAATTATTATATTTTATGTTTTTGCATTACATTTATGATAATAATACCGTATCAATTTAATACAAATAAAACTATGTACAGTTTTTTCTTTCCAGGTATAATCAAAACGTTATAGATATTTGATACGTCTGCTCGAATTACCAATTTGAACATAGTTGTCCTTTGCGACAAGAAAAAGAGGCGCACAAAAAAAAGATATTTGTTTATCTCCACATTTAAATATTTCTATGCTATAGATTTCAGTGTTCTAAATTAAATAGACGAGTACGCTTGTACATTTAAACGATTCTGGTTAAATATTTGCATAGAGCTAATGGAACAGGGGGCCAAAATTTGATAATATCAATGACATATTGATACAATATTGTAAATAACTACGATTTATTGCGTACAGGATGTACTATTTATAATATTTTAATTTTACAGTAATTTTATACAAAGTTAGGGGTTGAATGGAGAGTGTCGGTGAATGTGTTTATACCATTTTAGCCGCTTTCAGCCCGGCTGCTCGCTTTTCTTCAAATGTTATCACACAGAACTTGGACCGTTTTCATTCAACAAGGTTTTCCGGTTAATCCTTTGCATAATTACTATGGCAGTATGAAATATTATTTCACATTGATGGTTTTGTTGGCATGTGTATAATAATATATTATAGTAAAGCCTTTAGAGCTTTTTTAGACAGCATCTTCTTCACGTGTGATAATTGCTTCTGTATAATGATAAATTTGTATACACATGTCAAACTATGTAGATGATAAATTAATTCTATATTTGAATGGCTACAAAGTTTATCAAAAATGATAATTAAAAAAGTACATTAACAGCTAGTAATTATTCGAGCGCTTTTAATATCTCGTATACAAGCTTTTAATTTTATTTAAGAAATATTATTAAGAATCGCTTTGTCTGAGTTTTTATATTAATTATTAATGAAAATTATTGCAGGTTTAATAATATGGATACATCTCACTATAATATTAATAATAATAACGCAATGAAAGCTTTTACTTGTCATGGAAATTCACGTCAATGTGCATCATATATTTTTAAATATTATTAATGGTAAGTTTTATACGATAAATAAGATATATGTTTACAGGAAAATCATTCATTCTCAGAAAGCTTATTGGAAAATAGTGTTTATGTACGAATATCGATGTATAATGATGAAAATAAGGCTAATAATCAAAATCGTGTAATTACTGACCTTCGTCCAACTGATGTCTGTGATCAAAGTGTGCTGTGGATGTGGGTGGCGGTGGGAGAAGGACACCTCCTGCCCGTAACAAATTGGCATCGGCAATTCGATACGCAAACACCTGCTGACGTCATAACTCACGTTTCACGATGGGATAGCATTTGCTTCCGCCGGGTTACGTGGGTGGTAAAATCTACGCTGCGGTGGGGTGGGGTTGGAGTAAATTCCTGACAAAGGTGTCTTAGCTAATTTGTCGCATTAGTCATACCTGGGTGCTCCATAAACTATTTACTAGTTTGGCTAGTAGAGACTGTTGTCTCTAGCGCAAGTGACTAGCACAAATGCGATATCCAATATCATATTGACTGATTCGTATTTATAGATGATTAAAATGTATAGGTTATCCCAAAAATGATTTATTACTTCAGATTTATTATATTAATTACAGAGGGAAAAAATAGTACACAGCATTATATATATGAATGGCTAAAATAAACCATATAATCATAGTAAGGTTCAAGAACAGATCATTTTCTACTATGTACGATTAGTAAATAAACCAGAGTAGAAAAATGTTGCATTTTTAATTTACTTAATAATTGATTCTATAAAAATCTATGATTATCCGAATGTAAGTTTATTCACAAAAAATATTTTCTATCGTTCCTAATACAATAACACATTAAGCTATGAAAATATATAATCATCTTAAGTAACTCCAAGTATGTATGGAAGAAAACTTATTTTTTGTGCGATCAACGTGTAGCTAGAAGGGTTTAAAAGACAGTATCTCCACAACTTAAGAAAAGGGCGAGTTTGCGACTGATGATGCGAAAGGAATAATGAAATTTTTCAAAAAAGGGGATAATTGTAAATAATGTGTTGCTGATGCAGACCTGTATCAGTAGGTCTAACAGAGGCTTGAATGAAGATTTTTATTATTATTTTGTTTCAGGAACAGAAAGATATACGATTAAAAAAAATCCTATTGCTTTTGGATAATGTGCCTGGTCATCCACATGATATATAACATCCTGAAGTTAATGTTGTGTATTTACCACAGAATAGTGCTGAGATAATCTAACCATTGAATTAGAGGATTAGAATTTTTTAAACACACGTTTCAAGGTATATTTTATGTTGATGAAGGTAGAGCTATTAATTATATTAAGTATGGAAAAAATAGTACAATTTTTGGTATGCAATGTACATTGCGGCTTTTTATAATATATATCTACACAATAACCATAGTACATATTTTGATATTTAAAAGAGCCATTATCTTTTTTTAAGATTGTTAAACTTTTGACTTCGTTCTTGTCGTATCTCCCGTACTTTAACCGTCAAATGTAATGGAAAAGTTTTTTTATATTCGGCATTTTAACTTCGATAAATTTCCTGCGGTTTTCATTTAAATTTAAAATATTAAGAATTTGTATCCATGAAGATATTGAACCGCTATCGTTGACAGGATCCTCAATAATACGTAGAAGATATTAACGAAGTTAGAACTCATTTTTGGGGCCTTATTAAGTATATATGTATATTATAATTTGACAAATACATAACGTGTTAACCATTACTTTTTTATTATCTCTATAATATGTAGATTCAATATATTAAAAACCTTTTTAATTTATAAATGGTTTATATAAATTTGACATAAAAAATCAGGTATTTTAAATTAGTGTTATAAATCCTGTACTCGCATATTTTATTGTTGGTACATCTGCCCTCAACGTATTTTGACATTAGTAGCCATATCGGATGCTTATTTTATTGTTTTCTATCAAAAGGATTCCACGTGTTTTTTTTTCACAATGATTAACGAATATTTCAGACTTGTGACAAAAATCGATAATATGTAAATAGCCAAAACAATACTGATCTGATATTTGCCGAATATATGTAGTACAATGTGACCCCTTGCTATTACAAAAATTTAATGACGAAGTTCTGACGAGATAAATAGGATTTGTGTCTAATCTGTATTTAATTAATTTATTTTTAATGTAATCATTTTTTAGAGGGTAAACTCTTTTCTTGATAGTATAACCTAATTTTAAGTATCGAAATAAAATGCAAAATTTACTTTTAGCGACTTAAAATTGCAAGATTTTTATATAAATAGATCATTTGTTTAATCTTTAATTAATAGAGGTATACATAAATTTAAAATAACAATTTTCTGAAAATGTATGAATTTTTAATGCCAAATTTACCTCATTTCATTTATTAAGCTTCATATCGCGAATGGCTATATTTAGAAATAATAATTCTGGATATATCTTTCTTTAAATAAACATCCGAATATATATACAAACATATGTGTAAGTAATATTAAAAATCAGTGAGCAATTACATATAATCAAAATTCTAATGTTAGTTATTCATTAAATTAAATGCTAAAATAATTATAATATCCTTTTAATAAAAAATAATACAAAAAAAACTGATTTAAAATTTTCAGTTTTCATTTATTGCTAATATTAGCAACTGTATTGAAAAAGTGTCCCATGCAACCGCGGAAAAGAGCTAATTTCCGCTTAGATCACAAGGAAAAATCGTATAAATCGTCGGAAAATATGTTTCCATGGACCAGTGAGCGACTGATGGCAATAATAGTAATTAACAGCATTGCAAATGGAAGATGCTTTAAGAATTTATTACTCTTTAAGGCTCTTCATATGAGTCGTAATGCGACGCCCCATTTGCTCAGGCAAACAACTTACTGAAAGCTCACTTTTATTACGTGTCGTCAAATGGAATCGAAGAACTAAACTGTGTCATTCATAATAAAATAATTTAGTAACAAAAATAAAAATGTTAGTATTAATTCATGAAAAATTAAAGGAATTGTATTTATTTTAACAACGATATCATTAAAAATTGCAAAAATTATGATAAACAAATCATTTATATATTTAGAATAATTAGAATATATTTTTTTAATACTATTATAAAATATATTTATACAATGTAATCGAATTTTAAAGTTTTAGAATCATCATCTTAGTATACACTAAACATTATCGCCTCGAAAATTGTTTATTTTATTGCTGTAATTAAAATCGATCGATTTTATAACCGCTTTAGCGTGGGGTCATAGAAATGAACAAATTGTATTAAAAAGCACACACATACTCATGCTAGCTTTGATTTAAAGTTTTCCCGCATCAGGAATTAAAAGGATATCTCAAGTTAGAATCCCAATTATCAAGATTCATTGTCAGTCTAGATTTAAATTAATGGAAATTCTTTGACAGAGCTTTACGATTATAATCGTGTAATTAGTATATTCATTAATTATATAGAATCTTAATAATAATAAAAAATATAATTATTTTTCTATTCGCGTGTCATATGTGTATTTATATATTGCAGGAAATTAATAAAAAAACATATTTTATCTATTAACTTGGCCGATAATCTGTGCATGACAGTTATGACAAGAAAGAAAGTCTGCCGGCTCAATAATCGACAACTTATCCAACAGGCACGTAATTATATTTTTTTATACTCTTAATTAACAGATTTATGTATTTTGGTGAAATGTATCCGATCTCAAAATGATTTAAGTACTCAACGTAGTTTCGGAGCATACTCGGCGCTGAAAGGAGTATACCCTGCGAAAGCTTTCATGGTCCCCACTTGGAGTCCCGGCTAATACGGTTAACGTTGGTGGGATCACAAAGCAGGTATGCTGGTACCCTTGGGAAATGCCAAAACGAATGCTCGAATTTAGGCATTTAAGTTTTTAATTGCCCTCATGTAAATGACATTTAAGACGGTACACTCGATAGAATTATTTTTAAATATATACGAGCAAAAGTAGTCGTAATGAATACCTTTTTTTTTTTATTTTAAAAATATATTTTTTTTGAAATTAATTACTAATAAAATAGCACATCGGTCCACATTGTAATAATACAATATGCGCGCTGAAAAATGAAAGCGCCTACTGAAATAATCGATCGTTGTGGGCGCAATAAGCTATCATTTTGGCAGGTCATCAATCATTATTGAAATAATAATGTTTCTGCTTTTAATTTCGATCCTCCCTGCATCATATAAATCATTCTGTGATATTGGTTGTTATCATAATTTTTCCGAGAAATGTTTTTACGCTGTAATTGCAAACAGATCGCTTAATTTTTCCATTTGCAATAAGCAAAAATAATTTGCAGTTATTAATTCTGATTTTTATTATTATATTTTTTATACTAGCGACAATGAATTTCGCGAGTTTACCATTTTATATAAAATTCATACCCGATACTATTATTTACCTCTTTATTTTTTTAAAATTTACTGAAAACAACTCGTGAAATTATTTGACTCTGATATGTTTAAGCTTTAGATTTGTTTTAGGTGGTTTTTCCCGTCTATTTTTGTCTATAATTTGTATTCATTCTCGTTTATATTATTGCTTATTCTACACATTTACTAAATAAAAAATATATAAAACGGATAGAGAGAGCTTTCAATCTCCACACGAAAAATCGCGGAATTGCGGATATATTAATAAAAAAAATATTAATAATACTTGAAAATATTTGAAGTACGTTCCATAAACCCTTTCAAACAAAAATACAATAGAATCGCCAAAGATATAAGATCCCTAAACTAAAATTTTTGTCCACAAACAAGTGAAAAATCTGACTTTTGTAGTTGATCGTATTTAACTATTTTTTTATATTTTATATTAGCCATTATTTATTACATTATTATATATTTGAAAAAAAATCTAAAGAGTTACTCTACTAGCAAACAATTTTAAATACATATTAATTATAAAAACTTTATTAATAAAATGTATTAACACATAATTAACACATAACACAAAAAAATTTATTATATTAGTAGGACGATTTATTATTTTATTTATATTACATTGTATGTAAAATCTTAAAAATATATTTTAAACATTGAAGATTACTAAAGATTGTATAGCTGTAATATATTTTGTATAATTAATGAGTATTACTATAATTAGGAATAAAATATGTTTATTAAAAGGACTCATAACTTAAAAAATAGCAATAAAATTTTTAAGTTATTTTAATATTCATTGTCTGTACTGTATATTAATATTTATTAAATTTTCTCAATTTATATTTTTGTCAAACAGTGCGCGCTTATTAGAAACGGTTCATTAGAGCTTTCTCCATGGTAAATGCTCCATCATCATCGTTAAAGATTTTTCGCTTAATTAACTCACCCCCGTCTCTAATTCTATATTATTTTCAGACATAATACAATAAGCACATGGCAAATAAAGCATATTTACGATTAATACAAATGCATATATTCAATGGAATAGCTTGTTAAATTTTCTATAGGTCTTTTATTCGCAATGGATAATACTCGTTTGCAGAAACTCTTTTTGTGCAACGCTACGCAAATTACTCACGTTTCTACGATAATGGATGTTATTTTATTCATTTCGATTCAAAATTAAATTTCAGGGACATCCTGGAATTCAACGCTTCGGAATTTAATTCAGGGTTAAAAAAACGAGATGACCGCAAGCACGTCCCACGTATCTCAAGTCCAATTAAGGGATGCTGGGTTCTAATTAAAGCCACATGTGCGTCATCGGAATTTCAACAGGTGTTGTCAATTAAAATTAATGAATTATTTAAGTTTTTTTCAGTTGCATTTAATTATTAATAGATATAGTAGGCATGTGACAGCTTCGGCGTCGGTTCTGCCACCCCGCGACGCCACCCCCGCTACCACCCGCTACCCCACCTGTTTCCATATACAACGTGTAGAGAGGGCCCAGCTATAAAAGACAGGACTCTGGTCCATTCCTGTCACTTTGTGATTGTTCAGTGGTGGATCAACAGTCGCTACAACAGCTATCTAAGACTTTCCTGAAAGCATCAGAGAACTTCTTTGCAGATTTTTTCAACTACAGGTAAAAATAAATTTATTACATTTTAATAAATAAAGATATAATATTTTATAAAATATATAAAATACTATTATAGAGATTTTTCTCTTAATAATACAATCCTTATCAATAAAATGCATTTATTTATTACAAAAACTATTATTGTACATTGATTTAAATAAAAATTTCATGCAATATTTAATTTGTATGATGAGGACTTGTAACATTTAGTTCGACGTCAATTTATTTGATCGAATACTCAGCTTCGTAGGTCTTAAGTCCTCTGACAACATTGCGAAATATAATACATCACATTTAGCGGACAATACAATCACTTCCCCCGGTTACATTTCTTAAGTAATCACTCTTTCTGACATAGACAAAAGGTCAAAAGTTAGTGACACGATAAATTTGATTTTTATAAAATATGTCATTTTATATGAATCGTGTGACAACTATATAGAATTGATTGATTGGGGTGTTGTTAAATGTGTGATATTACATATTAATACGCATACATATTTTATCAGCACTTCAATATCGCACTCGTATCTAATGATTATGAACAATAATTGGAAGTACATGAATTGTGGCTGCTCGTAAAAGCTGTCATCGATGAAGCTTTAATATAAAAACATATTTGTCTTCGTTTTTGCTTTTAGAAGCTTTACGACGATGACCTAGATTTTAAGCTATTATGATAAAATATATATATATATATATAAGTTACGTAGCGTAAATAATGTAATTTTTGCGATAAATAAATTAATTTTTGAGGAAATGCGGAGAAAGTTTTAATTAGTTATGTGCATTGAAAATCCAAGGCTTTGGATTCAAAATGAATCCGTTCGCTCAGAATCTCTCGGGTAATTGCATACTAGGCTATTTAGGATTTTCCTTTGGAATTTTCCTTTCTCGGCTCAGTAATATTGTACGAACGGAAAATTGCGGTTTTCTTAATCCACACTATACTTAACTTCTTTTGTCCCACTATACTCTGTATATATAATGCCATCAGCATGCTTGACACTGTTTGTTTTTCAGACCGAGCCCATTATTCATTTAGTTTCAACCTTGCAGTGCTTTACGAATAATGAAGCACGTATATTTCAATATGGTTTTGTTTTTTAATACATTTTCAAAATGAAAACTATGATTAATTCGAACCATACATCAATTCAAATTATTATTTATGAAAGCCACATGTCTATTCTGTTTCTTTTTAATTAAAAAATTTGATTTTTTATTAATAAAATTTGATTATATATTTTTTAATTTAATGTATTATACATATGAATGCATAATTAATGAGGAAAATCTTTCAGTGGTATGATTTTCCATGAGTTTATATTTAATAAATGTTGGATATATTTTTTATCAATTTTATCAAAAGATTAATTAATGTTGTATTTGTTGAATATGATTTTCGTTCACATACATCTCTTATTTTTGCCCAAAATCCCTTCATACGATTTCCTTTTCAGCAGGGGTTATGACCTTTCAATGTCGTCCTCTTTTCATAATTGTCATTCGTTGACTCTTGATAATAGAATTTCAATAAAAAAAATTTGCCCAAATTTTATTGTTATTTTTCATTAAATTAATTTTCGCTCGGTAGCGCGTGAAACAAATTAATACAGCAAGTCAAGTTTCGCAGAGGTGCTTACAGTTAAAATTCGTTTCATTGTTAAATTTTGCTTTTTGTTTTATTCGAATATAAGGAGCACAGCCAGTCAACATTGTTTTCGTCTGTAATCCGCGATTATCCGGCTAAGATGAAAATTATGTTGGGGTAACAAGACATTAATAGAAAATGTTATTTAATGATCTAAAATGTATATATCTATATAATAAATTCTCACGCAAAAGCTCTTTTAATGTCATTGAATGTCAAAAGGTAAAATATGTATTTTTAAATATGAAAATAAAATTAATGATCTTCGTAATATAATTATTTGATATTAAATTCAAAAAGAAAAATCGTATTTTCCGCTTATAAACCCTAACATTGTATCTAATTGGACTTTGATTTTATTTCACAAAGGGATTCAGTATTTTCCTACAGTCTTTGTGTAACATTAACACAAATCCCATTGCAGAAAGTAGAAGAAAAAGTTAAAATATAATAAATATAATAATAACAATCTGCGGAAACACGATATTTTGCCATATTTCAATGTTTAATTAATTAAACTTTATCAAAAGGTTATAATTTATTATGTATAATTTTCGATAACCCACAGAAGCAGTATATAATAATTATCTGATCTCATTTGTTCGTACATACGCAAATGTTTGAATAATTAAGATAAATAAATTACATTTACGCGCAGAATTAAACGGATTTTAAATTTACAATTTAAATTTTCCTGATACGGAAATCAATTATATTTTCAATTGATTTATACGAACGTTTGCGTCGCGGTCGTGGAAATGATTAATTATTTAAATAATCATAAGTTCGCGGTTTCAGACGATGAGAATTTTCTGACGTATCTCAAAACTTGAAAGCACTGTTTGCTTTTCCTCGTGCGTCGGCAGCGCTTAGCACAATGGAGATCCGGCACATACCCCCGAATTGAATAAACGTCAAAATAATTATTGTCGAAAGGGTTATGTGGGTCCTGGAGCAACACGAGTACCTGCTACGAAGTACCGACAATGGATTCGTATATATTCCACAAAGTCATTATTTGCCGGGCCAGGCTCCATGTAAAGTTTTCCATAGAGAAAATTGTTTGAAAGAATAATATTGAACGTTTTGTGTGTTCGCTCTGAATATTAAATTATAAAATAGCTACCAGTTTAGTATAATTGTATCGCATCTTGATACAGAGTCCACATTTTTGATATCATAATTCAAATATATTAAATTAAAGTGCTTAACAGATTTTTTTAGTATATTTAATATTAATACGCTATTCGTATTAAAAAAAGTCCTCGTAATAAATTGAAGAAACACACTCAACTCTTTTTTATACGACTTTAAAATAACACCGTCTACTTGAAATAAACAAGTAGCATATACTTTCAACTTAAATTAAAACAATACAATTGATAATTGCTATTTTACACATTATGCCCTTTCCCTTTTGGTTAAGATTGGAAATAATATCCGCATCATTTACACTTTGAACATATGAATCGTATTCTAACCACACGATTTTTTGGGACATTTTAGCTCATATATTTCAGATATTTCAAGTTGAAATCCAAATTCAGATATTTCAAGTTGAAATCCAAAAAAATCTTAAAATTTTTCATCAAGCTGGAATAAGTGTTACTAACTTTACTTTGTACTAAAGATGAGTTACTCTCTATATCGCATATAATTGAGTTGCTATCTTCGTTACAAAGGTTTTCAATAAGGCCAATAAGAGAATTAATGTCTAACCATTAAAGAAATAATTCCTCGATCAACGGGCTGAATTAAAGAAGAGTATTTAAGTTAATAATTAACGCATCTTCTTTTTCAGGTGCCTTGTCTGAGGAAGGTGTTCGATATCCTTCTTATTGTTTTATTTCTGAACATATCAATACAGTAAGTCCTCGACTTACGCGATTAATTCGTTCCGTAGATTTTCGCGTAAGTCGAAAAATCGCGTAAGTCGAACAAACTTTAAATTTGAGAAATTTTATATGATACGTGTCAGTTTCAAATGATAGTTGAAAAACATAATAGAACTACATATATATATAATCAATAAAACATAATTATTTATAGATAAATATCTTATTTATTCAGTACATAAAGTATGTATATAATCGGTTTATTCAGGTTTTATGTAGTTTACTTTTAAAATACTGGTCCAGTTTTGTTTGCCTTGTAGCCCTTTTCTTTTCCTCATAAATGATAGTGTAGCATGAAATAGTATCATGCACTGCTTTTGAAACTCTTCCAAATCGTTCTGAATCAGAGTCTTGAGCCTCTAAACCAGCTAAACCATTTTCGATCATATTTAAATTTTCAACCATCTTCTTGGTTTCAAATAGCTTTGGTTCTCCATTTTCTTCTAAAGAGATGTCATTTATTGTCAAATCCTCGAGTTCCATTAAAACTTCGTTACTTATTGCTGTTGAATAACTGTCGGTTTAATTGTCGAAATCCTCTACATTCAAATCTAGATTTAGTTCTTTGGTCATTTCTACAAGTTCACTAAGAACATTCTCATCTTCTTCAGTTTGCATAATATCCTCGGTCATTTGAATGAGTTTATTCCATTATTGATAAAAATTGTAGCCCCCTCTAAATCTGCACTGGCAGCTTCACCGGTCACTTCAATGTTGTGTAGGCAGGCCTTTACGAGCTTAAAATTTATGGAACCATCCGTGGCTTGCAGCGAATTTGCCAATAAAGACTTAAGGCTTTCTCTTGTATGATCATAAGGTTTATTGGAATGTGTTGTTGATGCATATTTTCTATCCATATAGCCAATAATTGTTCCAATTCTTATATTATTACGCCTCTATTCTTGCTTATTATGGTGGATTGCATCGACACGTATTTTTTTATCCAGGTTTATGTAGTTTACTTTTAAAATACCGGTCCATGATACGAAGTTTATCGGAAATTATTGTTCTAACCGTAGAATGAGACATTTTATGAAATCGTGCGATGTCTGCCATCTGTTCGCCTTTTTCGAATGGGTTTATGATTTTAACTTTCGTCACCATAGTAATGGCACATCTACTTCTTATCACTGTTTGACATTGTTTAGGGTTATAAATTAATGTTGTAAAGAAAAAAATCGAGCGCATCACTTGAGTAAGCAATCTCAATTCAAAATAAATTGCATGAGTAAGCAATCTCAATTCAAAATAAATTGCATTGTTCGGTATGTCGATGACGGAGAAAGGGTACAGTTAAACGACCGCGCAAGTTGGGGTAAAGACGGCGAATATTTCAATCCATCGCGTTATTTGGAGTAGTTTAATAAGGGGTTCCACTGTATTTGCACATGCGTGCTGGTATTGTTTTTTCTCTCTTTCTTACTCCCGTATACTAATTTATGTAAACAAACACCGCAGAGAAATAAAGATCAGCAAAATAAAAAATGCATAATTTTTTAAAATCGCGTTAATCGAAATCGAGTAAGTCGAAGACTTACTGTACTATACTTCTTGCTTCCTAACCACCATTTACTTTCCACTTTACCTTCTACGATGGACTGCAAAAGGCGATAATTTGGTACATGGTTGATGTGTCCAAGTATTCAACTTTACGATTATTATGATGTCCAGAAGCTTCTGCTCCTTGTGTAGAAGTTCGGTTCTATTCTTGACATTTTCCGGCCATGGAATTTTCAATATTCTTCGCTAGCACCACATTTAAAAGTTTCGAGCCGTTATTATCAGCTTTATTAACTTGTAGTATATATATTTATTTATTAATATTATTAATTAAATGAATAATACAAAATCAATATTATTTTCTATATATATGATTGTTTTAAAATTCAACATGGGGATAATTGAGTCCGAAACTAGAAATCAAAATCTGTAATCGAATTTTTGTAAGCTTTCATGTTTTAAAAGCACATTTCTTTTCCAAATTGTCGGGGTTGTCGAAAACATCGGGTCCTTTTGTTCTTTTCTAGACACGGGTCTTATTAGTCAAATCTAAATAGATTTCTTCTAGGAATGTCTGACGGGATTTGACGTTATCCCGAATTGAGCACTCCGACATAATTGTTTTGCTAAAAATATATTTATATATATATTTCCTAACATATACGTATGGCCATTATTTAATTAGGCCATTATGGTATGTAAACTATGATGCATTAATTTAAAGCGTGCCGGTGTAAGATTTCACAATGCGTACGTTAAAATGTCACCATTAAGCTCCGCGATAATAATTAATTACCTAATTAAAATGTATGTTTAAAAAATATGTTTTCAGGCATTTTGAGATAAATTAAAGATGCAGGGACGCACTTTCAACGTCGGTTTGATTTTTGGGTTGTTCATCGTTATTGCAATCGTGGCTTGCAGCGCAAGACCACCGAGAGGAAGACGGCGTCTATGGAGACTCTTCAAGTAAGTTTATTTTTATGACGAAATATTTTTTTACGAATAATGGACGGCCGTATAATTTCATCTTAATATAAAGTGGCATTATTAAATATATTGCATAACAAATCCTTGTTTCCACTCACACTAAATAAATTTAGAAGTATATATATACACGCAACGAACAAGAAAATGCTCTTCAGAAAATTACTTAACCCTACTTTATTAAGCTTGTTTTTTATTCCTTTGATCTTAAACGTATTTTTACATCTAATATTTTCATATGTACACATATTTTCAATATACATATATATTTTTACATCATTATTAAAATCACATACATAACTAAGCAAACAATTCAATTTAACTTGTTAGTCTCGTCTTTAATGAATGTTGTTTTAATATCTTTTTATATATTCTAAAATATATATTTTTGATATAAATTATATTATTAGGATTGAATCAATCAATATATCCGGAATATAAATGTAAAGAAAGAAATAGAATATCATTTCGGTACAGATGAATGTCCATTTATAAAAAATGGCGTATAGAAGATTTCGCCATATCATATGTATCATTCATACGCCCTAGTAATAAGTGACCATAATGAGGGACCTTTTATAATATTTGCTTACACGACGCGCCCTTTCAAAATCGCTGCCTCATACAAATCAGAGACGGATTCATTTATGTTTTATACAAATTTTGTCGGGAAATATTATCGAAAAGGTTAAACAGATTATCGCCATTCATTCTTAGCAATTCAACGGCGTGAATGCCGAATTAGGATGCCATTATATTCACCTGATAGACAATTGCTTTTTGTGTTGTTACGATCGTTTCTCGGGATTGAGCGCTAATGAGCAATTTTCGTTCACAGATCGACATTGTCCTTTTTGGGCTACAGTGCTTGGGATTAATGATGTACAAATTGAATTTGTACTCAAAAATCTAAAAGTTCATTACGATAACGAAATTTAATTTTCCAAACCGGGAACCCTGGAGCATTTTCGTTTTCCCTTCATTAGCATGACAAGTGGCCATTTTGCATGATTTAATTTTATCACTCGATTCTTACTTGCGAGTTATAAATATATATCATGGGACGAATATAAATACATTTGAATAAATCCCATCGCATAAAAACCTTTTCAGGCAACTGAAGCTGAAAATTTTAAACGCCCAAAGTTATGTACATATTATCAAATCGCGATTTTAATGGAAAATTAGATAAGAAAGAATAAGTCGTTTGAAAATATTATTTGCATTCTATAATTATTTTTTTAAATCATCATGTTAAATTAGGATAAATATTCTTTGTCTTATAAAATCAAATTTGCTGAATAATAACCAAATTATTCATGGTAATAAGCATACTTAGAGAAAATATAAACCGACCTTTATAATTTTACAAATATTTTCTTAAACAATTTTTCATTTAAAAGATTTGTTTATCATTTCTAAACATTAAACCAAGCCTTTTGTTTAATATATTATCGTGGAAAAACAAATACTGTCTGAATAAAATTATTAGCATTCGAATTATTTATTTTAATAATTTTCGGTAAAGATTACATCAATCATTACATTACTATATATTTTTTCAATGCTTTAACGTATCCTGATAATTAAATAATAACAAACGCATTTTTGCATTTAATTATATATAAGTATTAAAAAAAAGCTGTGATAATTATAGTATTTAATCTAAACTTGCAATATAGACCAGGAGGATTTTTAAGAAAAAATCATTCTAAAAAAACTAAAACTAAAAAAGAATGAATAGTCCACACAAATAAAGCCAATTCTCTTTTTATTCGCTTTACTTTATTCTCAAAAACATATAAAACCGATAATTATTTTAAAAAATCGAAGAAAGAACAACCAATTTTTTTATGAACTTAGTATTCTTTCAGATTTTTATTGTGATTATATATAATTATTAGATTTTTTTATTTTAATGAGTTCAATGGAGAAAAATAAAAATGATTCAGATACTTTAAAATTATCGCCAAAAAATATTATTATCGATTTTCGCATTTTCTAAAATATACTACACAAATATAAGACAAGCATATATCTCGTTTATAATTAAATAATACATTCTATAAATTTTCTATTTCTACCAATATTTAATTGTAATACATAGCAAACATTAGTAATCAACATAAGTCCCATAAAATTTCATTAAGCTAACGTGTGCGTTGAATACTGTATACATATTGTAGTATAAGAGAGTTGGGATAATAGGTTCATGCACAATCTCATTTGTTTTAATACAAAATTTAATTACAACCAACAAAAGATGTAATTGTGTATATTAAATTCTTAGAATTTAACTATTGTCAACCGAAATAATAATTTAAATCCATTCACGCGGCATCATTTGCAGAGTTTTAAGGTTGATTGTGAATTTTAATAATTAATTTAATATAAAATTATAATTTAAATAATTTTAAATATCAGGATCCTGTCTCAATGGATAACACCAACATGCTGAACGTCAACGATGGCCATCCATCGGCTCATCTTATGAACAACGTCGATGACACCCCGCTTGCCGCTCTGCAATTGCAACTCTTGCAACAATACGCCAACTACAACAAGTATAAATATATATTTTTTTCATTGTATTTCATAGATTTTTAATTAAATGATCGATTTTCAGTATGAGGAATATGCCATGGGAACAGTTTCCGCGTGCACCTCAGGACAAGCGACAGATCCGGTACCGTCAGTGTTACTTCAATCCCATCTCCTGCTTCAGAAAGTAAATGCAAACTGCACGACATGCATCAGACGAGTCAAAATTTAAACAATTGCAATTATCACGTTAATTATTCTTTATAGACAAAATCAAGTCAATCAACCATGTACGGAAATCAATTATTCAATCAGTACTTACTCTCTAAATAAATATCTATGTAATGTAATTATTAAGAAATAAATATATGTGTGTGTGTATATTACAGTTAATTTTATTGAATTCACAGGTAGTGTAGAAATGTATTTATTGCAATTCTTTTTAATTTGAATTTTTTACTATGTTAATAGTAAACAGTATTATGTAATTCATAGATTGAAATATTTTTAAAGCATCAATAAAAAAAATTACAAAAATACTAGTATTTCATTGCATCTTTCTAGACTAATATTACTAATTCTATTACATTATTAAGTTGTATATAGATACAGTAAACCCCCTATAACGTACACTCCAATAACGTTCCCCCCTATATCGTTTGCGGAGGTTTTTTTATTACAATCCTAATTAAAATGTTCATAAAAATATTTTATAGTTTTATAAAATTAACTAATAAAATCGCGTTGATCTTCCCTGCCCTCAAGTTGCGGGAAGATTACGTAGCCAAAATACGAAAGGATATCGCTCATCGCGCGAGTCAAGTTATTTGCGCTGGTTAACACGTAAAAATGTAAAAAAAAGGAAAATGAAAATAATTGATTTATTAATTTCCGTCAAATCAAAAAATAAAATTTACAAACTTTAACCCTCTATAACGTCCCCCCTATAACGTGGAACGACGTTACTTGACGTTATAAGGGGGTTTACTGTATATGTATCACACGACGAAGGAGAGAAAGGGCACCGCTCTACATCTCCGTTATTTAACCGAATGTTAACAAACCAAGAAGTTTTTTGAATAAATAAAGCAATGAATAAATTGCTTGTATTGTTTCCCTATATTGAAATTACGTTTACAGTATTATGTTATCTCAACTAGTCTACATATTTAAGCAACATATTTTTCGTTATTAATTTTTTCAAATGCTTCAACGAGTGATTATCCATTGGGGAGATATCTGGTGAGTATTGTGGATGAGGTAATGTAAGATAACTTAATTTACCAAGCTTTCGACTGGTAAATTATGCAAAGCAAGATTTCGTAGACTTTTGCACTACAAAAAGTTTATCTTATTTAATCCTTAGCATAATTTCAATTTAATTATTTATTACATTTTTTTACTATTTAACATTTGAAATAACAGCCCTACGTTATACACGAAGAAAGACAAAATTATGTAAAAATTCACGCATTTTTCGGTTACATAAAAATTGTAAATTTGTTTAACATAAAATACATCTAATTTTATTCGTTGCTTTAAAAAAATTAAAAATTGAAAGATAAATAAAAGTTGAAACAAGAATATTGTCAAGGGTCCAGAGTTTACTGGAGTTCAAAGAAGTGCGCTCCATCATAAAAAAAACAATCTACAACAAATTAAATATTGCATTTTTTTTGTTTTTATTTCATTTAAATGGCCTTCTAACCCTGAGGCTGGTCTTTGCCATCTGGGGGACACTATGTGAAATCTACACGTCCGTCTCAACCCTGATGCCTAGATTGTGACAGTCATCCTCTAGGTTATCGTGGCTCTTCGAATACGGGTCAGGTCGCCAACTATATGTCCGGGAGCCGAGCTGCTAACACGCGGATTGTAACAATAATAAGCAAATGAAACTAGATCCTATCGTAATTAATTTACGGTCCGATCAAATGCTACAGCACACACGTCATTGGCCTGAATAGCGGCCTGGCTTCTTATAGCTCCGTAGAATCTACGAAACCATGATTGTGCCCAGCCGCCGTCGCCTCCACGACAACACTCGATTCCTAAATATTTTGTAAATTAATAATTTTACTTTTTAATATTAAAAATAAACAAACAACTTACAATCGCAATATTCCATTACTTTCTAAAATACATTAAACATTTGTTTTATTATTTGATAAGTACCCGTCATAACTTGGAGGTATTTACAATCAAATTATGATTGTTAAAGTTAATTGCCAATAAGCGCAGATAGTATACAGATGGGTGACCATTCTGAATACTTCTGAGTGGCGCTGGTCAACAGAGGGGTGGGATGAAGGCTGACGACCTTCATTTCCTAAAAAAAAAATTGTCAAAAATATAAGCTGGGAAGCGGGCAGCAGCGCTCTTCACTATAAAAAATCACTGCGGTGCAGAAGACAACCGGAAACCACTGCACTATATATTTCCATGAAAATCATGTCCATGGACCTCCATAAGGGAAATCATGCACAAGGTCACGATCCTCAGAAATGAGGGAAAAGTGGATTAATATCTTATATAAAATATAATAAAATGTAATCGCTCAATTAATATGTAATAAATAATATTAACTATTTTGATATTTTTTTTGGAACGCAAACCCTAATTTTGTATTAACTTCAAACCTCGTATAACACAGATTTGTATTACACGACCATTTTGTGGAACCATATGACCGTGTTATACGAGGCCTAGGTGTACTCGAAACAATACGCACTTTATCATTGCAATTGATAAGAAGGAGACCCCGTAAAACTCGAAAAAACACTATTATTTTTACCCAAAATGAAGTTGTTTTTAAGCCAACTATACCCAAATAAATATAGATGGAGTGGACACGGCTGATCAACTGGCGTCGTCTTATTGTTTTATTTTTAAATATGTTTAAAAAAAACATAAAAAAATAGTCGAGGCAATTCTTTTTTAAGAGATTGAAACCTGAATAATCAATTATTTTTTTTATACAAAAAATATGAAAAGAAATTCATTAGGAATCCTCTTGTTGCCGTAAAGTCCATATCTGAGCATCTATTGATAACCAATCAGACTACGATTTGATGGAATTTTCCATATTATTTATGAAAGTGCAAAATACAAAGACTGCATAGTATCCATGTATCGTCATATAAGAAAAGGAATGCGAACAATATTCTATTGTGATATTTGCGAAAGCCCCGACCTTCGTTCTGGAAAACTATTTTTTGTAAAGATATATCACGCAATAAATCTCAATAAAATCAATCTCCCACGGGATTAAACGCCATATAAAGCATTTATAGTGCACCCGAGATAAAATATCTTTACTTTCCTTAAATTTCCTTATAAAAAAATATATACTTTGGGTTTAAAAATGAGAGAATCCATTCAAATCACATTATTTTTTTCTTTATTTTGAAATATAAATAAATTTTCATACCACATTTAATGTCACATTACAAATAATCAGTGAAACAGTATATCAAACTAATAATAATCAAGTAATACAATCGATAATATATTGAAAATTGCAGAGAGTGCAAACAGAACCATTTTAAATATACGTAATGAACTCGCAGAATTGAAAATTAAGAAACAGTAGCCAACAATGAAAATATAATGAGCAATTAAGTATTTAATAATAAGTCTTGAACCGCTTAAACCTATTTAACTAAATAAATTCTTTCAGCCCATGAGCAAAGGAGCTGTTGCATGCAGCTATTATAACATTAATACAAATTCAATCGTATTGAGTTGCATGACTTGTCGACTCACGGACTAATTAGAAATAATAATACAACCCTGGTATTTTATTCGTATTCACACATTATTGATGGAACACACGTTGAGGAAAATTACATTGCCAAAAATACAAATCCTCAACATTATATACATTATCATAAGAAAATCCGTGTATTTTATAATGAACATTCGTTGTTATCGTGAGCAAAACGACATCCGAAATTTAATTTTATATCATAACACATTTATTCAAATGAATTTATTCATTAAAGCTCCATTTAAGTACGCTAACATTTTCTTAATAATTAATAAAGTATATAGTAATAAAATATCGAACATTTGACACATAATTTAACAATAAAGTAATCTTACTATAAGTTTTATCCAATTAGGAACCAAATACTGAATAATTCATCGAAAGGTATACAAATAAATATATACACATTATTCTGTATAATAAATTGAATGACTAATATTCAAAATAGCTCATTTACTTATTATCAATATAAATATATTGTCATTAGTTATTAATAATATGTATAATGCACGAATGCAATAGATGCATTCATTAATTGTACAAATATATATATATACAAATTATTATAATAAAAAAAATATTATTCATAAATCGATTCAATACGCAATACAATTAAATGTAATCCAATTTAATAGTGACATCTATCTACAAAATGTTAAACTAATATAATAATACTTAGCACAGATTCAAACCATTTTAATTTTGATATAATAATTAAATTCCATGTAAAATAAAATCAACAATGAGATCATGGAATCCACAACATATAATCACTGTTACAGTATCCAGCTAAACAATCAATGGATTAATACTATGTTTAATACTTAAATTGAAATTTTTACTATGTATACAGCGATATTGCGGATAAATTTCACTATAACAGCGTCAAATACGTATAAAAAAAATCAACAGTTAATTTTAAAAGTATAATATAAACAATGTTGGACGTTACAAATTCGTTATGATTCATCGTGTCTGCGTATATTCTTAATCTCATAATTTGGCATAGCGGTCACTAGCTGTTATCACTGTCGGTGCTGGGGGGTCTCTCCATCTTGACGAGAAGATTCGAGCTGGGGGTTGTCGAGGGAGAGGGACTGGTCTGTGGTGCTGAGGTCGGCGTGACTGTTTGCTGACAGCGACAATGATGGCAATTTCCCATTCTTCCTGCGAGTAGAGATTTCATCTTGAGCGCGGGCCCTAACTTCATTCTTAGCAGACCAGTGAGATGGTCTTCAGTGAGGAGGGGTAAGCCGGAACCGTCGATACGCTGCTCGCGGAATATCTGAAAAACAAGAAAATATAAATTAAAATTTAATAATAAAAAAAAACAATTCAAATGATTAAAAATATATTAGCTTTACACATTTAAATGAATTCTAAGTATTTATTATAACAATGAATGATAAAAGTGTGACAAAAACAATGTATGTATTGTGATATTACGTAGCTAGTGTGAAACATTATGGAACAATTTCGTCATAAAATACTTTTTTAATAATCATAACATTATTATATATTTAAAATCTGTTTTTCTTAGTTCCTAAGACTTTTCTTATAAATATTTAATGAGTAATTTAAATGAAATTTAAAATAATTTCATAGTGAATAATGCTCAAAGTTTAATTTATTTCATTTTAGATTTCTCCTGAATTCCAAACGTCGTATTTTTCGTCGATAATTAAAGAAATCTTATTTTTAGTCAAGTCCTCTTACCACATTTTACATTTTTTCTCTAAGTGAAATACCCCAGAGCACATTAAAATATGTTTTCGTCACCCAACAACAAAGTAAGCATACAATATGCTATTCATGTCAAGATACGTCAATGACAAATATAACAGTATGAAAAAATGTGACAATTGAACCTCTCTATCTTTTTTGTATCAAACCCTTCTATTTTATAATCAGGTTCATGTCAGGGACCACGCTATAGAAACCTGCCTTATAGAAGACTAGGCACCCATTTAAAATTTGAGGCTAGGTTACTTAAATGTATTTTTTAAATTGAACTGAATCAATTCATCAAACATTTGTTCAATTATAATGGGAAATTAATATAATTGGAAGTACGAAGAAGAACCATGCTGGAAAACCGATGCTACTTTAACGGCATCTACGGTCGAGATTCCTCTCAAAGAAGACTGAAGTCAAGCTCTACATAACTTTCATCATGCCTGTTCTAACATACGGGTCTGAATATTGAGCTTTGCCGAAACAAGATAAGCGACAACTGGATATCCTGAAGAAGAGACGTCTGAGACGAATATTTGGAGCAGTATTTGACGTAGAGGAATGGCATATCTGAAGCAACGAGGAGCTGTCCCGACTATACAAGGATATACCTGTCACAGCTGTGGTCAGAGTAGCCAGACTCCGGTGGGCTGATCACGTGTCAAGGATATGGAATAGTCAGCCGCCGAAAAGAGTTATGGTTAACAAGCCTTTCTGTCCCCAGAGGAAAGGTAGACCAAGGCTGGCGTGGTTGGACTGTGTACAGAGGGATACTGTATCATTGAAACTTAAGAAGCACTGTAGGAGGAACAGTCCCACACGCCGCTCTATAGCAGGGAACGCTATAGGAAGGTTGACTGAACATACTAAAGCATCTAACAAGCTAGATGGCACATCTAATATCATAAGTTCTCTAACTGCTTCTGCAATAAGTGAGATGCTTTTCAAATGTGACGCTGAAGAATAATGCATCGGGGAATAAATTTGCTTGATGATAAAATATGATCTCTAATTTTTCCGACACGTACAAGAAGTATAGTTAACAGCCATGACATTCTAATGATGGAAGGAAACGTACACATAATCGAGAGGTTTCAGATCTTAGAATCAAAGGAAAACTGAAGAATCGTTGAAATTAATTATTATTGAGAACGGTGGAGGTATTGGTCAATGTTACATGTCTTCCTCATGCTCTCGCGGAGCTGATCAAATCGAAAGACGTCAATCAACCGGCGTGTCTACATGTAGACCTCGACTCGTGACCTCATATGGCCCTAGCCGCGGGTCACCGTGCCCCCCTCGCCACCTGTCCCCTGGCACGACGGCCAACCTGTTCTGCTAATATGTTCCAGATCAGGCCAAAGTCGTCTGTCAAGTTAAATGTTGATCACGTACCGCAAATGACGATCGGGCCCACTTTGTGCACGTCTCCGGACCGATCATGTATGTAAATTTATTTTGTACACACACCATTGTGTCTGGAGTGTGTGTGTGTGTGTATGTGTATGTCACGCAGAGGTTTCACTCAGTTTGATCTGGTTCAAAATTGCGTGCGGATTGGACATGAAAGGTCAACGAGGGTGGGGAGATTACAGACCCGCCGATTGATGAATGTCAGCTGGAGCAGTTTTAATTCGATTTGCATATCTGATATCATCTACCGAGGCAAACATTTCGATGTTATGATGCGTCCTACGCGGTCTAAAATCATATTTTAATTAATTAAACCGACCTGAATTACGCAATGGCCAACAATATCTAAAAAAAAATGTATAACACCACTGGCTAAAATAGACTATATCAATTTGATAAATTCATATTATGATTGCACTGTATTTTTAGTTCATAGATTTGAATTCGACATCTCTTTTATTTGATTTATAGTGAGAAATAATGGCCGCCATGTTGTCGCAATGGCGTCTGTGTCATAACATATCAGCGATTCTCAATTAATTCAGAAAAAAATGACAATTATTGTATTTTATAAGCACTAGCATGACCCAAAGCTGATGATTTTCATGATGATTAACGTTCAGGATATACTTCATAAAATGATTTATATGTATTATATGTAAAATAATTCTAAAATTACATTGTCGAAGCTTTCTAAAAAGCTTGGACCATTAAAAATATTGATATTGTATAAGCGTAAAATCTCTCAATACTTATATCTATAATTCATATAACGAACAGTAAAAACATTATTGTAAAAATGATCAATTTCTTAATCAAACTTATTAATCTAACCATGCCAATGGGGTGCTGTGTTATTTGAGACCCCAAGTTTCTTTTATTTTTCACGAATAACTCTTTTAATATAAATCCTACATGTCAGAAACTTTTTGTATTTGTCTAAAAAAAACCTCAAGAATAAATATTATAAATAATCATTGACTTAAAAATGTGCACGATATTTTTCTCGCTCGCATCCAGTACGATGTGCCAAATGCGAATGAACCGTACTAGTGACACGTGCCGCGAGAATTTGGCGGTCGTCGGCGGGACATTGCCGAGTGTAACATTTACGCGTCATATTGATTAGTAGAAAAATCCATTTTATTATCCATATATTTATAAATTATCGACTAAATTTTAAAGCATATCATAAATAATTATTTTTATTCTCACAATAATCAATTTCATCACCTAGATTTGAAATGGTTAGTATATTTTTCATTATAATTAAACCTTATTCGGACAACGCGGGTTGGTTTCTGAGCCGCCGTGAAGGATCGATTAAGAAACAATACTTCTTTCGTCATCATGCCCATTTTCGGAGGTAGGCGATCTACCTGATTCTTTCTAAATATGCGTTTATTTTTCGCGACCTGAAACAATTCTGGTGCAACAGTTTCTTTCACAGCCACTCTATAGATTCCACATTTCCAAAGGCGATATTTTGGTCTACGAATAATGTGTTTAAAGTATCAATTTTACGATTTTTACTGAAACTCGCGTTCCTCGAGAAGAAGTTGCTCTAAAAAATGAATATGAATGAAAAATTCTAAAGGTTCTAAGAGATTTCGGCTCAAAATAGTAAGCCCCTTCGCTAACGTTCTGTTAAATAGCGGTTATAGTTATGTGGCTGTACCATCAATAGCACTTAAGGCCGGATTTCAATGGTTATACCGACGAAAATGACTTTTTGACATCGTCTTTTTTAACGGTCAGCTGTGTTTTGGTTTTTGGTCCGTTTATACTAATTTCTTTTGCTATTAGTTGGTAGACATCTAAAGCATAACTTTCAAAATAAAAATTCAGGATATGCATTGTTTGGTAAATTATATGATGGTTCAAACGATTTCGATGTAAAAATTTTGACTTCAAAAATATTTTATTAAGTAGGAGGGCAGTGAAAATAGAAAATGAGTAGTTATGGATTAAGGTTGAAGCAAATTCTACCAAACATATTCCATAAAAGCAGATATAATCGGATACCCTTGGAATAGAGTGTAAAAACATAACACAAATCGAGATTAAAAAAAAATAGATGGAAATTTAACGTTTCTTCGATACATTGTGGCGCAAAAACAGTAGTTTTCTAAAAGTCATGTACCATTAGCATCACCGAAACTGAACCTAAAGGCCAAAAAGGTCATTTTATCTGTATGGTGTGATTATAAAGGAATTATTCATTATAAAATTCATAAATATGACTAGACAACAATGGCGCAGTTCTATCGAGATAAGCTAGAACAATTTACAGAAGCAATTCTTGGAAAAAGTCTCAGAATATTCAATATAGAACACATATTTTTAACACGATAAAGCGAAAAATCATACAGCTAAAATTACTCAGGTTAAATAATGGAATACGAATAGAATATATTTATTCATCCCTCATATTCACCCGATCCTGCTTCATCGGATTACACAATTTATTTACATACAATACAGCACTTTAAAAGCGCCAAAAAATTAAAAAATGTAAGCAATTTGAAGCCATCGAGGGAGAATATATAAATAATAATTTATTTCGTAATATATATTATTTTTTCATGCTGATTTTTAAAAGATGCTGTGAAATGAAAATGTTTTTTAAGATCTATTTTTAATTAGCAGTGTGCTTTCAGATACATTATATCTTCGAATCTAACTCCTAGCGACTATTTGTTATATTATAAATTGAATTAAAAGTCATTTTAACAGTTTTATGTATTTAAGGAATAAATTCAGAAAGATAGTGTTTTTTTTCATTTGCTAATACTGTGCGCCATCTTCATTGCTCAGCTCGATGTTTACAGAAATTTGATCCCCAATAAAACTCAAAAAGCCATAAGCTCAGAACTCGTTTCAGAGATATATGCCCCGTAACAAACTACCGAATACCGCGCTCGCAATTACTGCCATAACTCAAGTTGATAGAGGCCGAAATTTTTGAGTCGTCGACTGGCGTCGATACATATCATTAATTATTCGATCTAGCCCAGAACGCCGGGGTTAGAATTACACGTCGTGTGCACGGGTTCGTGTTTTCGGCAGTCGGGCCACAATCATAGTAATTGACCATTTTTTAATTAGAGTACCCGGCGCCGACACGTGTGGAGCACTACGCGGGGGCACGACTCTCAGATTAATTGCCGAAGAGAGTGAAGAGAGATGAGTGGTGGAACTACCAGAATCAAAAAAAAATTCGTGAATCTACCGACGTAATTTCCGAGGACCCATTGTGGCCGTTTCCGATATGATCGACCGTGACATTAGTAACGGCCGTATTATTTAATAGGTTCGTTTTTTTTTGCATTATTAAGAATGTAAACCCCCCTTAATTGATGGGTCGTTGATCGATAAGTGATTCATTGAATTGATGCGATCTTGCGCTACGCAGGATCGCTAGATATCTGATCTCCGTTATACGAATCGAAATTAACAATATACATATAAAACACTTAGAGCAATACACTTAAAACGAAAAAATCTATTTTTAAGATTAAATGCGTTCGATTCTAGCAGTGCGATAGAAGCTTTTTTCTGCAATATAACAAAACGAATACGTGCATGAACATTCATTAGGGTCGTACTCATGATGACCTGTAAAGCACTCCACGACTACCTCTCCGCAGCGAGAAGATCAATGATTTAAGGATTTGATCGTTCCCGGTTAATTGCGTTGTTTCACGATTCTTCGATATAAGTTATTGCTTCAAAAGATACCGGGCAGAGGAGAGCTTTTGTTCCATCGTCATATTTCCTCGCTACCGGACTAGTTTTGCTACCTGACGACGAGATCTTGTCCGTAGATCGATATTATTAGACGCAGCTCGCCCGTGGCGGAAAAACATTTTATTATCATTGCATTAGATTTTGATAGGTTTATAAACATAATGGTACAACCTTGTGGAACTCGCGATTCTGAGATAAGAGATACATAAAAAACATTTTTTCGTGCATTAAATATGAGCGGGTAACCATAAGGGTCTTTCCGCCATTTAGAAAATTTGTATTCACTGACTCATTAAATATTGACTCACTAAATTCTGTGCGAGCTTTCAAATTTCAACATAAGCTGGATCATTGTGTGTATCACGAATTGCATAAAAAATCAGAGATTTTAAATATGAAATCGCTACAAAATAATGAATATAAATAAGAGCGGTAAATATGTTTATGAAAATTATTATCATTTACTGTTATATAAGTAACAATTCGCAGATCTTACATAATTCTGGCAGATAAAGATGACGAAATTTATTTTTTATAGAACTCATTACAGTAATCTTTCTAATTTGGAAGAAATAATTAAACATTTTCAAATTTAACCGAATTTATATACTTTTTCATATGATTTTGTTAATATTAGCCTTCGCCTTTAGCCTTTAAAAACTCGACCGTTCTCTGTTTAGCCTAGAAATTACTATAGAAAGTACTTTTAACTATACTCAACCCTTTTATTAAATGGTTTTGAAATAACACGGTCCACTAAAATGAACAAATATTATATTAATAATCAAATTGTTTGTTCAAAATACGATTCTCAGAAAACTCACACATTTTCAATTTCTCGTCTTGTTACGACATACATGTCACAATAGCCAATGACCGAACGGTTAAATTTATCAATTCACAGCTGTTTAATTCATGGGAGTTAGTATTTTCCAAAGAGTAAGGAAAAACATTTTCACACGTATGATCGCAACCTTGAACGAGCTTTGAAAATTCCAATGGGACCTGTAGAATTCAATATCTCGAAAAAAGCTTTATTAGATCATTACACATTAAACGTGCCTCAATATTATTATTTCATAATTATAATTATTTATTCATTGGGTTATCATTATTACGTTTTACACGGTTTTGGTGTAACATATCTATCGTATAAAAAAATTTAGTGTATGTAATATTGTTTTTAAATAAAATATAATGAGTCCTCATAAATCTACTGAGGCCTTATTATAAATTAATTGAGTGCTAGAAGATCTTAAAGCACGATCAATATTCAGGCTTGATGCGCAAATCTTAATTGAACTGCCTCGTTTTAATATATCTCGTTGTTTGCTGGGTTCAAAGAGGAGGACGTGTTTCGCTGGTGTCTATTGAATAAGAAAACTGCAGTTTCGCCACCTCGTTCCACCCTCCGGCTCCTCCCACGGCGGTTTGATTTATTACCGATCTGATCCCCGACAACCACCGAATGCGGGTCGACCCCGTCAGTTGGTATGTGTGTGTGTGTTGGTGATGGTGAGCGCGGCATAAACGGATGCCAGCTACTTGTTTGTTGAGCCAACCACCATTCTTCGGGCAGCAGTGATTAGAGCTAAAAAATTAAATTGCTTCCAGTGCGGTTCTGGCGGTGGCAAAGGTCAATTCACCGGATCGGTGGTCCGGTGCCGAGATTACACGGCTCGGCCATTAAGACTCCATTTTTTGAGAGCGAGTAATTATTTCATAGTTCGGTCCTGTGGCCAGCAGTCGGGTAATAACAGGTCTGATCTCCGTGACCAAGGAGCTACGCCTTTGGACGTGTTCGATAGCACCGGCGGCTACCAGCCAGCACCGCCGTGTAATGACAGCGGCTCGGCTCGCTGCCGGTCAAAAGCCCTAATGGCTAATGGCTATTAGATCAATAATTCCGCTTCGAGGTTATTTTGTATGTATATAATCAAAGTGCTCTTGTGCGATTGACCCTCTGTGTAAATTTCTCTATTTGTATGTGTGTCGTGGACGTCACGTCTGGTAGCCAGAGCTCTCTAGCACTCATTGAACTCCCGGAAACCGATCGTGTGGGAATTTTTATACTGGCATGACTATGAAAAATTATGGAATCTATCGAGCAAATCGACTTCTGTAAACAGCTGAAATACGCAACACGCGGACAATGCTTATAATTTATTATCACACGCCTGCTCTATAATCAAAAACTAAGATTATTAGTATATTTATGGCCGTAGATTAATCATGCATTATATGAGATTGTAAAGTTCAATTGCATTCAATATAAAACTGTTATTAATTAATCTGTTTGAAAAGTTCACGGCTGTCGTTGATGATTTAATTGTTATCATTTTTTATTGCATACCATCTGCGTCATGCAATTGGTCCATCGGCGGGGGAATACGAAAAAAAAATAATTTTCGTAACGGCTCTCTTGTCATCATTCGCTCGAGACCGCGACGGACTATCTGATGATTGAGGATTGAAAAACGAGGCGAAAAAAGTCGCCACCGCCACTGGCCATCGGCCACTAATGTTTTTTAATATTACAAAATAAAAATATACACACGTCATTAAATATCCAAAATAATTAAAACAAAATGTTTTCGATCGCTCTTATTATTGTTGTATAGTGAATCGATGGGACAGCTAAAGACCGGCAAATACGTGACTTCCTGCTCCGAGAGATACTCTTGGTCATTTTTGGTAAAAAAAAAAATTATGTGGTCAAAGACAATAAAAACTAAGATATAATTCTATACAAAAAATAATTTTACGATTTATAAAGAAACAGTTATAATTATTTTCCATACTCCCAATCAAATCATCGAAATTTGTTCTGCAGATTTGAACCGTTACTAATTGTTCGAATCGTCACGGCCTTTTTACTATTTTATTAGTGTACACACACAGTATGGTAAACGATTAGTAATGGAGCGAGCGGTCCGTGGACCAGAGCCGAAGAAGCAGCACGCAAAGGCAATTAGCAAGGTTCATTCATAATCCAGGTGTTGACACAAAAAAAAAAAACGGAGACAAAGCCGCCGAGTTCATTCATGATTAAACAATTTTAATTATTAAAATCGAGCAGGTGATTTACTTTCTTGTGCCATTGGACAAATTGTTTAATCTCTCGGGTCAGCGGACACAAACATATGGTTTGACGGTAGATTGTTTATAGTCCGTTTGCTTGGGCCAGTTCTGTAGCCGGCTTAGCTTACAATTGTGATTTATCGATACCGTTCTTGAATTACATATTTAAAACGCTAAATCTGTGGATATGAACCATAATAATAGTATTATCACAAGTACGTATCGTTACAAAATATATTGAGAATATATGTCGGTGTTTCTAGAAGACCACCCTGCATCCGATTAACCCCGAGGGTCCCGCAGATTAGAAATCGGCTACCGTGGTTAGATTTCGACACACGGTTTTCGGTCCGTCGGTCCCGCAGCGTCGACTTTCTCGACGCCGCTCGGACCACGCTTTGACAAACCGAGTGGAGAAAATAGTAAAACGAGGATTCCCGGTTTCGAATCGCAGCCATGCGCTCTGTGGTTAATCTAGATCTGGTTTAATTTATGTTACGGCATAAATACGAGGCGAATCCGCATTTAAATTAGTATATGCTCATGCACATATGTACGAATTTTAAGATATTCATGAGATGGCGCAATAAATTAGCATTGAAATTAGCTAAAACAATTAATTATGTATGACATTGATAATCAATGATTAACTGCAAATGTTTTAAAGTGAATACATTCATATTTAATATTATTTAATGAAAAACTAGTTATAGTGTATGTGAAAATTTTCACCACATCTTGCTAGTCGCATCAAGAGATTTAAATTGTATATCAATTGTTAGATCGTTGTATTGAATTAATCTGTTACGTTCAATTACGCTGAATAAGGGGATGATGTGTTGATGAAGTGCAATTAATGTGCACACTGGAATTTGTGCTCGATATTTACATCATAATCATACTATGGTTGTTGTACAAGATCGTGAATGCACTTCGAACGGCATTCGCTTCCGAGGATTAATTTTGATTTTTACACATATTTACGTCAATATTTTGTGTAAAAAATCTCCAATGAACGCACATCGGACGCACTATGTACAGTCATAATATAATAAAAGAAAAATATCTTCTAGAGATAATACTGCCGATTATTTGGACATAAATTAATATAAAAATAAATAAATTTTATATACTTAGGTAGAACCAATTTATTTTTTGATTTCTGAATATTTATTTGAGCGTTTTTACAAGTTTCAGAAGCATAATTGAAGAACGTTTGTAATAGAACCGCGCGGTTTGCAGATTTTCGAAATTGATCCTCTTTTCTTCTTCATCCACATTTCCGATTTAATTTTATATTTAACATATCGTGGTCAGTCTGAGTATCACTTAAATATTATTATATAATTTTAAAATTATTATTATATGGAAATGCATAGGGGAAGGAAGTGGAATGGGAGGAAGTTCGAGAGTTCCTTTTTGTTTTTTAATCTTCTTCACAGTCTAATATTTTAGCCCGGTAGGGAATTACCAAGGATCGATTTCAGGGGAGTAATCAGGTTTATATCGTGAAAGGAATGATATTAATGACAATAAGTTAATATCATTCATTCCACGATATGGACCCAAATGTAATGTTTCAGATTAGTTTTCTTCAGTCCTTTGACTAAGAAAGACGTGTTTGAATATTTTGTGTGACGTGAGAAGTCTCCAATCTTCGTCTGACATAGAGAATTGTTTTGTTTACGTGTCTCTTTAATATTTTATTAAAGAACATTTGCGTAGCTGAATGCTGTTTCAGTTTCACGCCAAAAAAAACGCAACGAAGGCAACAAAAAGTATTTGCGATGTTTATGGAGACGCATTAAACATTAGGAAATGTCAAAGGTGGTTCAAAAAATTTAAATCTGGTTATACTGATTTGAAAAATAAGCCTAGAGTGGACGATTCTGTGAAGTGGATGAAGCAGCCCTGAATGAAGAGGTTGAAAAAAATCCGACTCTTTAGTATCGAGGAATTATCGAGCGAAGCCGGTAATTCTTGGTCATCAACTCTGAGATACTTAAAAAAAAATGGGGAAGATTAAAAATAAGGCGTTGACTGAGAGAATTAAACACAAGAGGCGCTGTATCTGTAAGTTACTGAAGGAGGAAGAAGAGTGGCAATATTAGATTTGACAGATTTATTGTATCCAACTCATTCTCCAGACCTGGCTTCATCCGATTATTAGCTTTTTCGCTCATTGTAGCATTATTTACGTGAAAAAAATTAAATCAGAAGATGAAATAAAATCGGCCCTTTCAGACTATTTTGATTCTAAACCTGCAGAGTTTTAAAAGAAAGGCATTTTAAATTTACCTAATAGAAAATATTGTTATTTATTTTGTACGTCGGTACACTTGTTCCTGATGTATCTTGACATTAGTAGCCGTATTGTATACTTATATTTTTGTTGGCTCTCTGAAAGATTTCACACGTATCGGTGAATTTTTACTCGTGGAAAAAATTGAAAAGAAGCAAAAAAAATTAGCCACTACACTATTATTATACCTCGGTCTCCGTAATTTCCGTAATCTCCGGGTTGGGCTTTCTGCTACTTCTTTTTATTTCCGACAATGAAAAAACAACCATTAAAGAGCGACGTTTTGTCAAAATTGAGGGAGAAAAGTCAAGACTAAAGCACCATACTGAAAATGCAATTCAGAAGTACTTCGAAGATTGGAACACGTAAAAAAAATATGTGCGAAATATATTTCAACTAAAAATATTCGAGTAGAATAAAGTCGGAGCGCGCACGATCGTTAAACATTTATTATGCTTTATTGCTTTACAATAAAACCCATCCGTTACATAATGCGGGACGATTTCGACACGATGTCATGACTCTCGCGGCGCGTCGGCTCCGACACATTACGTCCAATTCCATTTTATGTGCAAATATTTCCACGAACCAATAATAAAACGGAATCGATCATAATCGGCATCGATCACGGCGAGGGTGAATGGGCGTCGTGCGTCGGCGCACTCTTCGGCGATAAATCGACGGGCCGATAAACGAGCGCGTCGCCCGCCGCCAATCGGGGCCGGCGTTGGCGACCCCTGGCCGGCCGCATTCCGCCGGCGAGCTTTAATTGGTTGGCCCGGAGCTACCGGCCGCCCGCCGCCCACCGCCGCTCCAGCGCCGTCCATCAACTGCTACCCCTGCCGCTTGCCGCTCTCCCGCTGATGCTGCTGAGGACCATACCACCGAAACGACGAATCGCCTTCGACCTGTATTCATCGCGAATAATCGTCGGAAGGGTATTTCGTTATTATTGAGCAATTCAAGGGGAGTACCGCTAATGCGGCAATCAACACTCAATTAAAAGAGTAAGCGCATATGGTAAGTTGCGAGTTCACGCGAGTACTGCACTTCAGAGCAGTGTTATTCAACCATTATATACGAAATAACGAAAGCGACAAGAAAAATAAAGAAAATGCAATTTCAATACTTAATTTAATTAGTAAAACCAATAAAAATAAGCATATTCTAATCATATATTCAACCCTCCTGTAGCACACCCTGCTATAGAGCGACAGTCCTCCTATAGCACGTAAATTACAATTTAGCTTCCTGCAAAATACCACATTTTCGAGGTCAAATTATTAATAAATAATGCGTAAATATGTAATAAATTGCCGAAAAAAATATATAAACTAAAAATAAACAGGATCATTTAAAAGATGTGATTGGAATAATGTTTCGTGTATTGCAATCATTCATTTACAAAATATATTAAAAAATAATCAAGCCCCAAATTGTGTATGGGTGCTTAGTCTTCTATGTGACGGGTTTCTATAGCGCGGTTCTTATTTCAACGCTATAGGAGAGTTGATTGTATTTTATTGTTATTATCGAAATGTTTTTTTTAATTAATATTTTTTAAAAAGCTAAAAAAAACGTTGTTTATTATTCAAACCAACAGTTTAACTCTTTGCGGTCCAAAGTCGAATCTGACTCGACAGTTTAACTCGAAACTCCAATGATATGTTATTTGAAGGCTCAGATTTCGTAATACGGATTTTTTTTATTGCTAATCGTATTCAGAACAAATGTAGAAAAGGAATGTCGATGCGTTTTGTTAGAGCTTACAAGAATTTACAAAAATATATAAAAATCAACAAAAATTTCCTGGAAAAACATTAAAACATATAAGGATCTGGTAGGCATTTTTTTTTAAGGACCGCAAAGGGTTAAGATGATTAATATTATAATTGCGTTGACAAGATTAAAAAAAACTGATAATTGTTAAAACTAATAGTGCAATATTTTTTGTTAATATGTAATTATGCAATCCGTTATAATATTTTGTTATCGTGATATCTAAGTGTGCTAGAAACTTTTCAGATCAGAGAAAATCGAGACCAGTTTTCAGGCTATTAAATCAGAAAATGTATAAATTAGAGATTTGAATAATTTAACTCTAACTCAAGAGATATATATGTTATATATAATTACATTGCGGCAATGGTGTATCCGTAAGTAATTTTACTAAATGCAAATATGTCACCAGGTCTGTAATTGTTTTCAGCATTATTAAATAATAAAAATATATACCGCACATTAGTTTGCGTAAAATAAGTATATTTCCAGTGAGATTATATATTGAGTCGAATTTATTTGAAATACTTAGAAAATCGGAATGGATACAATTGTTAATAGCAAAACTTTTCGAAATATCAACGATTGTATTCGACGATTAATCTCGATCATAGTTTTGATTACAATAGACGGTACTTTCGTGGCATTGTATAAGGCCTGACGCAATTTACCCTTGCCCTGCCCTGAGCTTCCGCCGAGCAGGTTTCTGTCTTGGCCACCTTTTTGTTTTGATCTTACGGATCACCGCTCGATACAAAAGAATTTTGATATAGCCGCGAAGGTACAGAACTCATTCGATGCCCGAAAAAAATAAGGTCAGAAGACTTGACTCCGCGTACCACAGAAAAAAATGCATATTTACGATAGTTGTCGTAGCTCGGGGCTGTGTTCTGCCAGTTGATACATAAATTGATATATAGAAGATGAAAAAAACGGAAAACAACGCCGAAAAAAAACGCACACCGACACAATCTTAATTGTTGGCGAATCCGGATATTACACTTTTTGTTGGCGTTTCGATTAGCAAGCTCTATAAATCATCTAGATTACACACGTCGTAAATGTTACGACAATGTGATGATTTACGCCAGATGAAAGTCGACTGATGAGAGCACACGACAGAACGAAAAAAACACTATTGACTTCATGCACTTGTAAACATGGCCATTTTCCAGCACGTAGGAAAATGGCGCGTGATGGATGTGCGACCACGTGACACGTGCGGCGAATCAGAGTCATCATGGCGCATTAGCCACGGTGTCGATTCGCCAGTGGTGCAATCTAATTCATCATCATGCAAACGATCCCGAGGCATTGGGCTGCCGTTAATTTTTAACACGTCTTCGAGTCGCAATAATATCGTTTAGCAATGCTAAAATTAATCGTCGACCATTTATCCGTGGCATTTTAAATACGAAAAATAAGATAATCGAATTTGGACAAAAATACTGTCCATTTATCATTTTAATGCGGACAAATAACACGATTAACGTACTATATAGTTAATTGTGGCGTATCCAGGTTGAAAATTGTGAATGAATTACGTTCGAATTTGCAACTAATTATCAATCGAGCACATCTCGATATCGATTGATTCAGTAATTACAAAGTGGGCATCGGGGAATCGGAATCATCGCTCGGCCGTAAAGGCATAATTCTAGATCATCACACCAGAGTGCCAGTAGACAGATAGATGGTTAGAGGTCGGACCTGTAACCATCTGCTTGCCGCAATAATAATAATCCGAACGATTTGCTTAATAATCAAGAGAGAGAGAGATTACCGTTCCTCATCTAAACTGGAACTCCGTAATAACACCGTTTACTCGCAAAATGACCGAGTGACACGGCACGGACTCTTGACGAAATTGTAGAGATGGACCCCATGAATGGATTCCAGATACGTATCGGCCCCTGTCAGTATGCAAGAGTCGTAACAATAACGCTCGGCATCTCGCGTGACCACGAAAAATGCCCGTGGTAAGCCGTTCTGGTTCTACTATCGCGTCGAGATTACTGTATCGACCTTTAAAGTTAACGAGCCCTCAGCAGGGATGTGCCCTCGCGGGATGTATTGATTTATCGATTGTGCATATGTTATCAAGAGCAATGGAAATAAAATATTATCAAAAAAAAAGTGTGCATTTTTTGACCTCTGCATTTGAATGCCGAGACCATACTGCCGGTTTGAAAAATATCAACTAAAAAACTAGATCTATTAGCCTTTGTTAGCAGATTTTATCGCCTACGTTTCGACGACATTTTAAGTAAGTCTGGAAAAAAAACTGGATGTATATTAATTTAGCGTATGTAACATTTGAATAAAAGCTGGCTTTAATTAGGCACTGCCCAATTTTTTATGCGGTTTAGTATTGATTGTGTGTTGGCGACAGTGTTCAATTATGAACAGAATGCGATTTGATTTCAGATAGGCACACGCCCACGGCGGCAATGTTGATTGGGCCGAGTCGCAAATGACGCTTCCTTCCAGATCTGCAATTATGGGATTATACCACCACTTGCGTCATCCCGAAACGTGGAGCTCTCATCATGACCCGGCCGCACCGGGCATGACCCCGCCCAATCTCATCATCAATCAAGCTCGTCCGCGCCATCTCGGTCCGCCGAGTAGCCAAGTCGGTAGGAGCCCTAGCAGATCCATCAGCCGATGATTGTGCGCACACTCCGGAGCACGAAGAGGCCGACACGCTCTCGAAGACGCGTGCCATCGCCATGAGATGACCATAATGAAGCCGATCATCGACATGCCTTGTGGCTTCCAGCGAACAATAAACACTCGTACGAACTGGATTGCAGCGGAATAAAACTAAAGTGCACATCCGCAAAGCCGTCGTTAAATCCGTTCCTCGATTAGCATAACGCGTGTTGGCAGAAGGCGACCCGTGTCCGGTGGCCGACGAAGAAGTAGACGTCTTGCAACCTCTCTCGTACTCGAGCTTCGTTACTTGACGAATGCCATTTTAGAAGTTTAACGTCACGTATATATTATTACCGAATATAATGAGCGATTTAACTTTTTTTTAAAGAAAATCCCTTCCAAAATTTGACATGTTGCATGTGAGGGCGGCAATGCGAAACCAGTTTATCAACCCAATTGCGAAATTGCTTAATGAAGGCTGGAGGATGTATGAAACTGGTAGTAACAAAAGTGGCAAGGTCCCGAACACGACTCGAGACACTGATTACTGCGCGGGGAAAGGCGCTGCAAGGGTTGCATCCGGGACAGAGATTAATAATAATTTTGAGAGATGCGAATTTTATGACGCTGTGTACCGTTTCAAAGTTAAATATTGTTGTTGTCGACGGAGGTACGCGTGTAGTTGTGTCCCTGTGAGCGCGGGGGCCCGGAGGCGCGGTCGACCTTTCTGAACCCGACGGACTCTTTTGTTGATCGATATTGTTATAATATTCTTTTTACATGTTGCCCCCGACGGCCTGCGGAGGAGGAGAGTTATTAGCTGAGATGAAGCACACGACCACCGACACACGGTGCGCCAAAACTTACGGACACGTATCGGAAAATGGTGAAAATTTCATTCATTTCGAACTCACGTCCTAATCCTAGTTAAATATATGAATCGCTGCCATTCTTGACATAAAATATTAAATATCGACGAGAAAAGTAAAGACACATTATTTCAAAATGTGGCAGTTAAATTTAGATCTAAAATAATGTAGACTCTTATTATATACATCGACTTAAATCAAATATTAGGACAAAAATATATATGTATTATTAATTATATTATTTATATGTGCATAATTTTTTAGCTAAACATCTAGATTGAAGTATTTAATTAAATTGAGTTCTTTTGTATTTTATTGCTATTGATTAAATAGTGTGATATAAATGAAATAATCATATAATTAGGTAAATATATAAAACTATTTCACGAATAAATAAATTTATATTAAACCAAATATTAGCATTATTCAATAATTTATTTGAAAGATTATTTTTTACATTATCTAATGTAAGAAGAATTGTTTAAGATCATCATAATATGTAAGACAGATGAAGTTACCGAGTATCGTAAAAATGATAGCGCTTCGATACAATGAAATTAGAAAGAATTAGTAATATCCGAAAAATATGATATTATACTGAAGTATCAAGCATCAATTCTGCAATTTCATGTAGACTGGTAAATAATCCTAATATTATTTTTGACTAAATAAGCACTGAAATATTTCATTTAAAAAAGTGGCTGTGGAAAGTATTTGATTTTTTTCGAATAACTTTCTTAATTTAAATTCAAATACAAACAAATGAATCATTAAAACGATCATTAAGCTTTCGAATCTTATGTATTTCCCTACATGCATATCTAAAAAACTAGGTATGAATTACCTATTTTTTATTTTATAGATGGATCTTATTTTCAGTATTTAAACAATACAACTCTGCCAAATTCGTCATTCATCATGAATAGCGCTGTTATTATTTTTTTCCTTAAAGCTAGAAGTCCCTACTAATTTTAATTAACCTAGTCGTGCCAATGGGGTGGGGTGTATTTAGGACCTCATTTTTTTTTATTTTTCTCGAATAACTCTTTTAATATTAATCCTACATGTCACAAACTTGTTTGTATTTGTCTAAAAAAGAATAAATATTATAAATAATCATTGACCTCTATTGTCCGCAATTGCGGAATAAATAAAAACAACAATATTAGGGCGCGATTTTTTTCTCGCTCGCATATGTTATGTGGCAGAGGCGAGTGAAACGTATACTAGTGATACGTGCTGCGAAAATTTGACGGTCGGTGTTCCGGCAGCGCGTCCACAGTCTGCGGCGGGACATCGCCGGAGGTGCGTGTCATTTACGCCTAATATTGATTAATAGAAAAATTCAAAATATCGACCAAATTATGTAGCATATAATGAATAACTATTTTTATTTTTCGAATAAACTATTTTTTTAAAAAAGGCGAGGTATTCATGAAGATTTCATAAATAATTTGACTTAAAACGCTTAGGGTATATTTTCCATTATAAATAGACCCCCTTCGGAAAAATAGAATAAAACAGACAATAAGTAAATCGACATAATCGAATTTTAATCCCCTAATAGAATTAGGGGATGAAAATTCTCGATAAAATTTGATTCGATGCTTTTCTTTCGCTATTGAGAAAATTTTCTTATATTATAATATACATTATTTTCTTTAGAGTATAGAATAGTTAATAAACAGTTTTCCATTTCTGGGCCCTCGCGTCTCGGGCAGGTCGCAAGCAGCGGCCGGTGCACGGGCTTCAGCGCCCGCGGCGCGCCGCCTCTAACATCACTATAATACAATCTGCTGCGAGTTTTAATCATTTCAAAATTGCAGCACCGCTCGCGGCGCGGGCTGCTCGACCGCTGACCGAGGACTTACGCGATCGGACCTAAGGCTCCGCACTCGAATAACGCGGAGAGGATCGGAGAGGAGAGGAGAGGAGAGGAGCGACTCGAGGATCGAGCCGCGGATCTCCCGACTTCCGGCGACGACCCGCGGCCCTCGCCGCCGGACACCTGTCGCGATTTCTCAACACAGACCGGCGAGGCTGCATTGTTCGATTGTAAAAATGGCCAACATTTCGCAGTTCGACGGGGGGAACGCGGGCGCGACCTTTGCCGGGAGCGACCTTTGCCGGGAGCGACCTTTGCCGGGAGCGACCTTTCTATTTCGATTTGCGCGCAAAACCGCATAATTAAATATCGAAATTCGTCAAAAATGCATTGTTCGATTGGGTTGTGAACGATCGAGCATAAAATATGACTATGGATCGCGCGCTCCGGAGAGATTTTCGCAGTGGCGCCCTCCCGTCGTAAATCGTCGCGCATAATATCCGCAAATTATGGCGGGCCGATAAGATTGTCGATCGAGTTTACGCGTTTACTGCGCAAAATAAACGACTATTTACTGCGCGATAACTCGTCGATTGTTCAAATATTCGATTAGGGAAAAAAATCTGTTAATTGATACGGTCGCGTCGCAGTAAAAAAAAAGCGGCCGTTACAGTATTCTGGCGGACAAGTGTAGCCGATGTTTATTGCGAGACAGGTGGCTGTGCGCGTGCGCGGCACGCGGCGCGGCGCGCACGACGTGCGTGGGCCGCGACCGACTCCGCGACGGATCCGAGCGAAATTCAATAAAACTGCGCGCGCGCATTAGAATGCTCGATTAGTGCGTCAATCGTTTCAAATAATAAACTCGATCGATCGATTGAGTAATTAGTAGCGACGATTGAGACTAGTGGCTTAATTTAAAGCCGTACATTTTTAACCGTTTATTTTTTTATTATAATTTATTATAATTAAAAGAAAATAATAATAAGAATAAGCATCGTCATTAATTGCTCTGTTATAAGAAGTTTTAATAAAATAGACCAACAAAATGGCGATACTTTACATAGATCAAATATCAACATGATTAGCCAAGCGGTTGAGCAGAGTAATAGCTCTGGTTACCGGAGAGTTTCTGATAGCACCTGTCCCCACATTTGGCGAAAGAAAAAGCAAACGCGAACGAGATCGATGGTAGTGAGGTAGCGCTAGGGCTTGCATTACCGGTTAACCGGTTTATCGGTTTACCGGTAAACCGCTAAAAGCGCACCATTAATACCGGAAATGATTTTATCGCGAATTAAGGACAGATACAGGCATATTATCACGAATGTTTATTGTAGATATGCATTCGGAATTGGGTGTTTTCTTTTTGTAGAAAAGAGCTTACTTTGCATCGAGATTGCAAATCTAGGTGAAATTCCTTCCTGAAAATGCTGGAACGGTTTTATGAAATTAAAAATGCGATTTTAAAAATTTTGATTAATATAAATTGGAGGATAAATATCTATGACATAATATTGGCATTATAACCAATAAATGTAGCTTTATGTCGTGAAGAATCAATAAAAGTAGCTCATAGCGAAAATCATAGATAAAACTAAGCATGTATTTTCAAGGGATGAGAATTATAAAATTTCTAAAAACAAAAAGACAAAGAAGAAGATGAAATAGAAACAGTCAAATGTTAACACTTGAAGAAAAGCTTGAATTAGCAATAAATAACAAAAATATAAAAATAAAGTGGATAAACTAAAAAGAGATAAAAACAATGTTATTCAGAGAGAAATGTCATATTTGGAACTCGAAAAAAATCGAGGCAAATATTTGAACATCATTTCGACATCAACCCACCAACTAGTATTGAATCTAATCCACGTCTATTTTTTTTTCAAAAAATTGCAAATTGCATGCCCTTGGTAGCGCGCCGATAAGGGCAAATGTACTGTGCCAATCAACAGCTTGAAGAAGTGCTTTGCCAGATGTATAGATCTTCTTTTCTCGAGAGGTACATACCTCAGGCAAACCTGAATCTATGCAATGATAAGCTCGGGTAAAATCCAAATTCCCTCATGTAGAGATATCTTAAGAATTTCTTCTGGATTTTCTCTAATCTAAGAATATTCAAGGCGTCATATGGCGCCCAGAGAAAAGATTCTGATTTAAGTAAACTTCCAACTCATGTATCGTATAGCAACCTTATAACTAAGATGCTATGTACAATATGTAATGGGAATTTTTCAAGACAAACCTAACATTCTTGAAGCTCTATTACATACCTCGTATACATGTGAATTGAATCTAAATTTAGAGTCCAACAGAATTCCACTGATTGATGACTGCTTGGAAAGAGTTACGTTCCCAAACATATAATCAAAGATTAGAAATTCTGTTGATCTCGAAAAAGTCATTTTTCGACACTAAGCGGAAGACGATTAGTAGATGCCCATTCGAGCAAAGAATTAATATTCAGCTGCAGCGAAGGGCATTATCTATTAAAGGAACTGATTTAAAAAGAAAATAGACATCTGCAAAGAGTGAGAAATCACAAGATTACGTCAAGTGAAATGATGTTGGGGAGTCATGTATCACTTACTTTTTCCTTTCCTTAAAATAAGTAGAAAAAAATTGTACGAAATTGTCCGAAAATTCAAAACTATTTTATTTAGAAATGAGTCTAGTGTAGTAAATTACAAGCAATTCATTTTAATATTCAGTTATTGATATCAATAACATTAATAATGGATTTAAAAAAATGTGACTTTAACGGGCTTCCTAGTGGTAAACATTTACGAGAACAGAAAAGGGCACAGACTTCGCATTAAAATGGCAAACCATGAAAATACTATAAACATTTTATGCCTGATAAGGTCATTTCCTGTCACTGAAATGTATTAACGATCAATAAAATTCCTAAAAAGACAATTATTATAATATTCGTGTTATTTTTGTATCAACGAAAAGCTTGACATGTCCGCTAATAGAGGACGGTCACGCCCTGGCCCTGTTCCTGGTCCACGGCGTCGGCAGCGGCCACCCACCGGGAGAGGGCGGCGGGCAGTCACGCGCGCACCTGATCTCTTGTCCGCGTCACTGCTCGGATTCGAACGAAATATTGAAAGCATTCATTTAGCCGAAGACGCCGACCCGTCGTCGTCTCGAGACACACGGGCCGATCGGAGGGGGGTCACTTGACCCCCCGGCCGCCGCTGATGATGATGCTTCCATCCGGCACGACGCGATTCAATTTGTTTTCGAATTAAATTGAAACGTTTTACCGACGCAAATTATTTGTTGGCCCCCTCTCTTCGTCGGCGTTTGCATTTTCTACATGACTCGGGATGTATTAATACGTAATGATGCAATTCCAGACATGACGGCATATCTGGATGTTATCGTAGACACAACTCGCGTTATAGATTCCGATACGCGCAGACGAAATCAAAGATGAACAAATTGCCAACGCGAGGCGTTACATTTAATTTTTAAAAATAATTAAACGCCGCGGACAATCGACTGTGAAAAATAACATAAAAAATATTATTACGTCGATAAACGGCCAATGTCTTTAAATGGATTGGAGTAAAAAAAATATTGAACTACATTGCATTACCTCGCTCCAATCTTCGGTGCGGCCGAACACAATGTAAATAATAATAAAAGCGATCGACAAGTGTGTCCGGTGGACCGTGGTAGCCTTCATTGATCAGAAGAAACAACTGAAGATAACAGCAGTCGACAACCATCGCCCGAATCCAATTATCGGCTCCGACCGTGTGTTTGTGGATTTTTTCTGCATTTTCCGCCAGTTGGCGACCGCCGGACAACAAAAGGCCGATCTCTGAATGCCCGCGGTGCTCGGAAGAATGCGAAATAACAATAATAATGATGACCGTGGTGCGGTCGCCAAACGGTCCAAATCAAAGGGTACAAAAAGACCTCGACGCGGGTCAGACCACAAAAGCACAAAGCCGACACTGTCGCGAAGACGTGCCTAGAACAACTGTGACGGTGGCATTGATTTGCCACATCAATCCCGACACAATTGCGTCACGATATCAAAAAAAATCATATGATCTAGATAATATTCCTTTATGCGAATCTGCGGAAACTTAATTTTCTAGATCGTTTTAGTAGTGGATAGACTATATTTAAAAAAAAAATGAAAACAGTCTAACGAAATGCTATATATAACATAGATAATTTGCGTCAATGATTTATTTTCAGGAAGCTATTAAATTTATTATTTAAATATAATTATAATAAACCGGATGATAGTTAATTTTACGACAACCGGATTGCTAATATTACGCTTGTATATATAAACTAGACAGCTATCGATTAGAGTCGATCATAAAATATAATTAAATCTACAATAAAATTGAAAAATAGAGTATATATTAATCTCAATTCGAGATAAATTTGATCACATAAAAACAGGCTGAGGTGAGATCGTAATCCACAATCGCGTATTATCAAATCTGTGATTTATCATGGAATATAAACCTTTTTATATAATTAATATGCTTATATAAATTTTGCGATAATTTACGTGAATGGAAACCTATTTCCTGAAATCTCGCACTGACTGTTTTTAACGGTGAATTTTAATGGTTGAAACATTTCTCTCGACTTTTCCTGAACTTAAACTAACTCTTTAAGTTTAAATTAAAATCTGTATTACATTTCATACTTAATATTTTGGTTGTTATTCCAGGACCCACTTTTGTCAATCAATCGTGTTTCGCTTAATGATCCAATGATAATTAATTTACGCTCTATTTGCTGAACGATACCCGCAGAACATTACTTAATGAAAAACCATTTTTTTCATAGACCTTGGATTGACTTGAAAACGTATTATTCCACGAAAAATTTTTCATGACATATTATTTCCAACGTCATGTTTTAATTATTTTAATGTCATCCAATTAGAATAACTAATAAAAATATATATATATCATTTACATTTGATAAATAGCGTCATTTGTGCGTCCAATCCCCGAAATATTAGCATTAATAAATTATTCAATGTCAAATCAAATAAAAAAAAATCTACTATAAATCATACAAAACAACTATATTACGACAATCAACGACACGCGATCAAATAACCATAAACGCTCATGAATAACAAATCTTCCGACACCGAATTAAATCACACTGTACTGCGTATTACATCACTTATATTTCGAAGTGCCATCAGTCATGAAGCACACAAGGCTGGCGCTGAAACTATACTTTTTAATGTGCCAATGGATCGGCTGTTTTCCGTTCAAAATCAATTTTCACACTTTCGAACCATCGCCGAGCAATTTTCGATCCGCTTACTGCGTCATTCTATCTTGTCTGATTTTCGCCACTGAAATTTACGTGACAGAGTACTTGTGGAGTGTTACCAAGCCGAAATACGAGAAAACGGTATTGTTTTTGAACAGATCCGGTGCCGTGATACATTATGGAACGTGTGTGCTCACCGTCGTCGCCGTGTACCGGAAACGAGAAACGTACGCGGAAATTGCTCGCGATTTTGTAATTTTCACTAGAAAATATGGAAAAGCGTACAATTTTAAAAATGGCTCTTTTAAAAAAATATATTTGTTATTCCTATGCTTTTTCTTACCATTTTTTATGACGTGGTATAATTGGATCAGAGATATCATAAGGTTATGCCGCGGGGAATACGGAAATATTTTCAATATAATCGGCGTTATAATACCGTACATAAATTCAATCCCTACATTATTTTATTTATGCCTAGGATACTATTTCGAGCGTTTAAATTTTGCACTAAATAAAACTAATGCGGTCAACGAAATACGATTTGCATATAGGGAATTATTCGATTTATTCGACGCACTGAACGAACATCTTCAATCGCAATTGGCAATGTTGACAGTACACTTTTTTTGTATACATTTAAATTTTTCGTTAGAATTTGTGTATAATTTATGTGTGGCAAAAAAAGGGTTTATGGTCATCGAAGATGTAATGCGACAAGTGTTTTGGATAAGATTCTATGCCATGACGCATGCAGGAGATATTTTAAAAAATGAGGTATTAAATATTAGGAAAAGCGGAAAGAAATAACATTTTTTTGTTGTTGCGTTACTTTGAAACTGGGTTGTCACCGGAATCCATTGTGTTAACACGTCGCGGTTGGCATCGTTTTAAAGCTCTGTTAGTAATCTCTCAGTTTTGACATTTTTATTTTTGGCATAAGTAAAAATGCATCGTCCAGAGATTAGAGAAACAAATCTGTGGTATCCCTTTTATATGATAAAGGATTGAAATCAAATAAAACCACCCAGAATATCTGTAATATTTATGGAGATATCTTGAACGCTCAAGAATGCTTTAGATCAGGGTTTCCTAAAATGTGAGCCGCGGCTCCCCAGGGAGCCGCGGTGCCCTTATAAGAGCGCCGGGAAATATTCAATTAAACAATTCGGGAAATTTTTGGGTTATCTTTTTGTGCTCGTTTTTCTTAAGAAAGTCAACAATTTTGAAAAAAATCTCATGTATTAAGGGAGCCGTGGAAAAATCTGATATTTTAAGGGAGCCGTAAGCCGAAAAAGATTGGGAACCTCTGCTTTAGATGGTTTAAAAAGCTTAAAAGTGGTGAGAGCGGCTGAAAGAACAAACTGAAATCAGGACTCTAAAAATCGATGATGACACTTTAAACTCGCCGCGCGAACTTTCTCAGACGACCAGAGAGCAACGAGTATCAATATTTTGATCCTTACTGTCTAGATACGTAGCTGATACGTTTTTAGGGATTATTTTTGGCGATGAAAAGTGGCTTCTCTATACCAATCTGATGAGAAAAAACGATAACTTTCAACGAATCAGGTTAGCGTTTCCACCCCTGGTCTATCATTAGCTGAAAAAGGTTCTCCTTTTTTATTTGGAGGGATGTTTTGGAAATAATTTACTATGAATTATTAAAGCCTGGCCAGACTGTTATAGCAGAGGTATATTATACTGAATTAGTAAGATTAAATTGCTCTAAACCAGTGGTTCTTAACCTTGTTGGAGGTACTGCACCCCACCAGTTTCATATGCGCGTTTACCGAACCCTTATATCATACGTCGTATCATTTTTTGTAATATTGTACAATAAGTCGGGTGTGTGTTTTGACCTCCGCCGAACCCGGGAAACTGACTCACCGAACCCCTGGGGTTCGATCGAACCCAGGTACAGAACAGAACCACTGCTATAAACAGATAACTTTTAGGGAACAATCAAAGACAAATTCGCAAGAATGATAATTGAAGACCACGCACGCAAGATAAATTAAGAGAGCTAGGTTAAGAAGTTCTGCAACATCCATTATATTCATCCGAGGTTAAACCTTCGGACTATCACACTTTTAACCTTTTTCTCCGTGGGATTTTTTGAAAAACTTGAACCATTAAATTTTAATTTAATTTAAAAAAAAGAATGTCTTTGTTTTAATTGGATATCAGATCAAATCCTATAGATGCTTCCTATTCATTTTCCCAATGAATATCTCTTTTATTAAATATGTGAAAAAATATAATGAAAGTAACTCATAGATTCGACTAAAAGTGGAGAGAACGGAGAGGCTTAAAACGATGTTAAAAAAAATGCAAATCTCAAATAAGTCCAAAATCCCTTGGGGTTTAACCTTATTAATAAAAAACCGATCAAGTTCCACAAAAGAGGTATTAAAATACTTTTTATCGATACAAAAAATGTCATTTCATTCCGTTTTACTTAATGTGAATATAATATAATCATGTATTTATATCCAATTATAATATAAAATAATTTCAGGCGAAGAATGTTGGAGTTATATTGCATAGAAAAATGCTGAAACTTAGATACGTAAATGATGATACCAAACTGGATGTGAGTCATAGTATTATAATAATATTAAAATAATCGTTAATACAACCTGATAAACAATTTCAGCTGCAATTATTTTCGATTTCATTGTTACATTATAAAAAAGATGCAAAAATCATGGGATATCTCAACATTGACTTTACGCTGTTATTCACGGTGAGATAAGATTTTATATAAATATGATGCATTTGTAATATAATATATATATTTTTTTCAGTTGACTTCGGCCATTGTTGGCTACTGCGTCATCGTGGGTCAACTGCAAATGACACCGGCCGCAACAACTCCTACAACGTCCGTTCTCAACATGCAGAATTATACAAATTGATTGTGCCATCGTACACAATAAAACATTACCGGGCATTACCTGAATCCTAATGCATGATCCGGTGCTTTAGCAGTTGACACAGAAGTGTTGTTTGTCTGCGAAAGGGGGGTTGCTAAGAGGAAATACGATCGAGTAATAACATGCAGAGAATCTGTAATGTACGTGGGCAGCGTGGTGCCATGTAGTTGTAAATCTTTTACCATCTCATAAACCATGGTCATGTCGGCTGTTTACATTGCAGAATTAGAAATTTAGTAGGAAAAATCAGAGTAGCCTGCGCGGAATTTTCGCACAGCGATACTCAATCGCGGCTGATATATGACGGAAATAACTAGGGTTTATAAACACACACGCGTCCGATATAATATCCCATATAAATTATGACCAGAAGAAGCTGCATTGGCATTAGAAAAAAAAATACCAAAGTCACGGCACTCGAATAATAAATAATATGGCCGGCACATAAATCGACCGCGGCGACGCAACTGATCTTGTTTTACTTCCCAATATCAATGACCGGTTCGTGCCACTCGATAATTGCTAATGAATTGCATTATAATTTTATTTCCACAATAATTTTACTGTAATACGTACGAAATTATTCTTAAAATATAACGCAATAACGGTCGCGTTTGACCGCAAATTTGAAAAATAAAAATTCAATTCAAAAGTGTATCAAGAATGTGCCGGAAAAAATTATCTGCATGAAATCGACAATGCGATGAATTGGAGCAAAATTTTTTGAAACGAGCGTATATATATTTTTTTTGCATCGCACACAATAATTTATATGATACGAGAAGCAAATATAATAAATTCAAAATGAAAATATTGCTATACATAGTATGGCAAGAATGTTGTAAGAATGGACCGCTTGTCGCGCGGAGGAATTAGCATAACATGAACGAGAACCGCGAACCTGCGGATAAACAATCAACACCGTTTACCACTACGCAATTTTCATTTTTATCACGGATCGAATCGGAATATCTTATATAACTCGCGTCGCATGCTATTGTGATTATTCTATCGCAAATATGCCACCCTCGCCGGGTCCGATCGACGTCACAGTCGATGTCAATCGGCCTCCGGATAAAAATGATCTTGGCGAGAATGTTGAGAAGTGGAGGCTTGCTGGTCGGTGTCCGCGTAAACGCGTCCAATAAATAACGAGCAGAGACAAGCGGCGACAGGACGCAGCGTGAGGTTCGGTTCCGCGTGCGGCCCGACACAAATAATTAGAACTGGTTCAGACAAGTGACCGTGGACTCGACCCCGTCGCTGACCTCATGGACCTGAGGGCGTCGGGGACCTCCCCTTCGACACCCCTCTCCTCCGGACCACAGCCATTTTAATGAGCCAGAGGCAGACAGATAAATATAGTACCAAAAACAAAACCATTATTTAGCAAGTAGCATTCGAGGCATATTTTTTTTACCTAGAAACATACCTCTATTTTATATCTATAGTACTGTGTTTAAGGTTTATTTTTATATCATAAATTAATTTGTATTGCTAATGGAAAAAAAAATGATCATACTTTTGCTATTACTGTATTGATATATATATATATATATACTTGTCCTCGACGTATCCTGACATCAATAGTCATAATATTTTTATGCTTTTTACACTGTTTTGTAAATAACACAATCTACTTAAATCAGGGGTGAGCAAACCGCGGCCTGCAGGCGGCATGCGGCCCGCCACATTTTCTATTGTGGCCCTTCAAAGATTTTACATTTTGACTGAAAGCGATTATTGATCGAGATCATCTATATCTGCAAATATGTGCCAATTAATGGCAAAGAAGCATTTCCAAAGTTATTATTAACCTAACCGTGCCGATGGGGTCTATTTGGGAGTCCTAGCTATAACAACATTCGCTTCTGTAACGATGTGTCAAGTGTCAATTAAATGTATAATAGTGACACGTGCCACGAGAATTTAGCGGTCGGTCTATCGGTGGCGTGTCCTCAGTATGCGACGGGACATCGTCGGGTGCGCGTGTCATTTACGCGTCATATTGATTAGTTAAAAAATCTAAAATATCGACCAAATCATGAATAACTATTTTTATTCTTATAATCTAATTAAAAATAAAAGATGACGAATTCAATAATATTAAATAGCCCCCTTCGGACGACGCTGTTAGTTTCGATCCCCTATGATGGATCAAGAGCAGAATTAGTAAAATATTTTATTAATAAAAAAAGTGTATTAAAATATGCCTTAAAACCCCTCATTTAAATAAAGATCGAACTGCACAGTATTTATTCCAATTAGCCAAAAGCTAACAAACGAAAATAACAGATCTTTGCAAAAAGTAGAGCATAGAATTCATGATGCTGTTGAAAAAATCTTCGCGAATATTTTAATATACACGAAACCCTACTATAACACAGTATTGAACAACTTGGTTCCGTTGTAACGCATAAAAATATAATCATATTTTTATCAAGATATTAATTAAGAATTTCTCAATATCTTGACTCGAAATGCTTGGATTTTATAATTTATAATAGAAAATAGACCCCGTTCGGACGACGCGGTTGGTTTCGAACCGCCATGGCGGATCGGTTAGATAATCTTTTTTCACATATATCTTTCGCCGTTTTATATTAGTATAGTATTATGAGATAATTTGAGTTCATCACTCAGTGTTTGTATTATTATGAGTTTCTTACATGCGGCCTACACAACATTTTTAAATTTGCCCGTTGTAAAAAAAGGTTGCTCACTCCTGACTTAAATGAACAAATACTATATTTTTACCCAAATTATTTGTTCAAACAATATTCGCAGAATCAAAATATTTATACATGCTTTATCAATTTCGCACTTGCTTACGTCCCGATTCATTGCCTAATAAATAGGTAAACAAAATGAGGAAATTTATCAACAAATGATTTAACAACAGATTTAATTCAAGAAGAGTTGCAATTTGCTTAGAGTATGGGAAAACATTTTCTTATGATCCCGACCTAGAACGAACCTTAAAATTCTAACAGAACCTGGAGATTTCTATGGCTGGATATCAAGAAATGTATAAACAACTTGTGAACCAATAAACACAGATAGTGATAACAGATTTCTTAATAATAAGAAATTCAACACAGTAGAATAATAACAAAAAAAAGCTTTTTAGAATTTGTTAATTAAAATACATATGTATGAATGATACTTTGTTTAATTAATTTTTTTGGGTTTTCATTATTACTTTTTTTACACAATTTTCTATAACAAAATATTGTTTTTTTATTGAAATAACACAGTGAATCTAACTAATTTATTTACACGGAAAAATATGTTAAAGACGCTAACCAAATTAGTGCCGTATTTCTTCACAATACAAAATAAAATATATTAAGAGAATATTTAATAATTACAATATATCAATATTACAAGAAAATCAGTCTTATTTTGCAAATAATATTAAAAAATGTAGTAGAATAATTGTTTTTTATTTCTCATATCAACACAGATATTAAACTGTATTAATTAAATAGCCATAACATGTAGAAATATATTTTTTTATGAGCATTTTCATCGAAGTCGACAATAAATAATTCTGGGCCAAGTCAACTACGGTCAACAGATTGGCCATGAATGATGGACAAGTGGCGCAATGGCCTTAATATCGGCATTGGATTTTTAAATATATCGAACTTTTGAGAAATAGGTAATCCCATCAAGGAATTTTTATACATAGCATGCGGATGCATGATTTATAAATAAAAACGCTTCCCTAAATTATATAAATACCAAAAAATGAAAAGTGAAATATGACTCATTTCAAATTAATATTTATTTTAATTATCAATAAAAAAATGCATAAACTTGCATTAAAAATTATAATTGCAAAAAACCAACATTTATGTTGATATAAAAATATATATAATGTGTGCATGGAATATCGGATATCTGTTTTTATACGACTTTAACGCGAGTGGCAATAACATTACAGGCTTTAATGCACAGTTCGTATGCAAATTTGCAACACGCCGACAGGAAAAATTGAACCTTTCCGCCACTTTATGCACAGCGCCGTTTTAATACGGTGCATTGCAACCGAGCTCACTTTCTTTGATCCCAATAACCTAATCCTTGATTACCTCTTTGTGCGAAAATGCGAAAAAAAAATATAGAGAGTCTGAAATTATTAAAAGTGAAACGCATCACGGCGCTCTTAAACTCTCACATGGATTGCGCAACATTCTCTAAAATATATTCATCGATGCAACCTACATTCGCTTCACGTTGCATTTAAATTGCAAAAATGTGAACACGAAGTGATGTATTATTTGCGAAGAGGAGCAGGGCATCAACACTTCCACAAGTGACAAATAGCCGGCTGCAGTATGCAACAAACAGCGCTTGCGAAACTCTCGTGCCGAGTTGTTACAGATTATTGCACAAACGTGATCATCATTGTTGTTATACCGGGGCCAATCAGCTTTTATAAACCGTAAATAATTAAAATAAAATCAAGTATCAATGATCCGGCGAAGGAGCCACGATCACCGCAATTAAATTACTTGACGTGAGATTTACGAGGATGAAGCAACGACTGTCGATGATTTATTTTCAACACTATATTTTCTCGCTCAATACGTCCAATATTCTAGCATCGAGGCGGTGAGATTCAAGTCCAAATCGTAGGCTTATCCCGGCTTCTGATTTTCAAACGTGTATCTGCGATTCAAAACCAGAAGCGCCAAATGAAATAGAGAGTGAAGGCTGACTGTTGGTATTAAACGTGGCTGTAACAGACGAATCTATCGTCTTACGTGCATATTACAAGTTGTACCTACACAGTCTGAAGACACACAAACGTGATCGACATAACAGCCCGAACTAGGTGAGTCGTGCCACATGAATAACTTGCCTGGGCTCGGTCGGAGATAGACGTTGGTAAATCTACCATTTTTTTGCAGTATATAAATCTTCACGCTTTGAACACTGTATTAATTTCTATTTTTTTTTCGCCATGTTCACAATTAAACGTGCGATAATTGGTTTCTAATATATGAACCTCGCGAGTACGTACGTACATAACCAGGTATGTATGAAATGAAATTAATAAGTGAACTATAGCGAGACAAGATGAAGAGATGAGCATCACGCCTTGTGACATACGATTGCTAAATCAGCACATTTGCGTAGGATTGTAGAACAGAGAGCAGTTCGTGCCCTCTCGCACACACAAATATGTGCTGGGTCTTGTTTGGGGTCCATTGTGCTAGATGCCAATATAATCACTGGTGAGTCTTGTACCAAATACCTGAGGATTGGTTACGTCCGATTGCAAAAGCTAGATCAAAGACTCGTGTGGATAAAGAGTAAATTTGCGCAACTTATTTCGGAGCGTCTTATCGGCCGATATAGGGGGAGAGATAAACGAGCGGTAATACGACAAACCTCCAAAGTTAACAAATTACAAGTCTGAATAAAATATTAGGGGGACCAAAAATAAATCGCGTTTGTGTTCAGTCACGGTAAAGAAAGTATGTCTGTATTATTTTGCTTAAAGCTATTGTTAGCATTATTTTGAGTAATATAATTATTGTATAAGGGTAAAGTGTCGAAACCAGAATTTGACGAAGGACACAAATACATTGTTTGCTATTTTCTTTCGGCCAGGACTTTAATACCAGCGAGGCCACTAAAGCCATTAAGAAATTTATGGTGAAGTGCTGACAGTACGTAGATATCGATTTAGGTAGAGGTTCAAATCCCGAAATAGAAATCTAGAAGATGCACGTAAACCTGACGACCTTTCAAACTTAATGATGACATATTGAAATCCCAGTCAAGTCGGATCCTCGATTAACCATAGAGGAATTATAGCAGAGACCTAAATCTGCATGGTCCACTATACATACAGCCACAAATAAAATGGGAATTTTGACACCGCACGAACTATCCGAAAATACCAAAGAAGAGAGTAGAAACTAAACACATACAATTCTTTTCCAACCTTTTCCACCAAATGTTAACTGGAGATGAGAAATGGATCGTTTATGATAACATAAATGAAAAAAGAGTCAACGGCTTTCTCTGAATTAAACTCCTGTTCCGACCCCTAAGCCTGTTCTAACAGTAGATAATCTACTGTTAGAACAGGTGGAGTAGTGTACTAATCTGCAGATGTTTACTGGACGCCCTCGTAAACCAAAAATAACCCGAGATAAAAATCAAGAGTTAAACTGGGAAGTTCCGCGACACTTCTTTATATACCCCAGATCTTACTCCTTCCGATTATTTCTTTTCAGGTCTAAGGACTAAGATATAACTGAAGTCGAAAACCAGTTAAACGATTATTTCGATTCAAAACCGGAAAGTTTATTTAAAAAGAAAATTGAAAAGCTATAAGGAATATGGGAAACAATGTCTAATAATAATATGAAAAAAATGGGCGATTTCTTTCTGGTCCCCCTAATATTAAAAACATTATACAGAATAATATTATTTTTTACACAGAATTGATAAAGGTTTCTATATTGAAAAAGCTTCTGTATTTAAAGATAAAAAGAGAAAAGTGCCCGAAATGCTTTTTTTTATTTAAAATTTTATGTAATACTCTGAAATTTAGAAAAGTATATTAAAATTCAATCTCGTCTAAAAATTGTCGACGTTGCGTCACCCGTCATTGTACTTCACGAATCGCTCATTAATCATGGAGATTTCTGTAACAGTTCATAGTGAAGAACGCTTGCGTTTTTGTCGGATCTTTCGCGTGATTTATGATACATCAAATAGGAGATGATTTATGAACGAGTTGATTAAATCGATATTTATTGACCGCCATCCGCACTATACGGTATCTTAGCCAAAAAAAATCCAAAATTCGAGAAACCGTTCAAGAACCACCGCAACGAAATCAAAAGTTGCGCACGTATCGGAAACATCGTGACTGATTTTCCATACATTATGTGAGAATATTGGAAAATTTTAATCTGATTAAGACGATCGGCGATTTTCACACACGTTGTGTTGATCTCGAGTGATGACGTTTAGAGGGTAATTTATCAATCTCTTTGTTGTTTAGCGTTCGAAAGGTTATTTCATTGAGTGGAAAAGTGGATCAGATTTGCGTGCATGCCTCATAAGGTCGAGCGTGAACGATCCATAGATCTTGTCGAAATCTTTGGCACAATTATGCAACGCTTCCAATTAATCAATTGCGTTCATCAATCGGATGATGGATATGTATAAACATTTGGACGAGGCGAGATTGGCGAAAACGGATGATGGATTCGGCAGACGGTAGCAGCAGCAGCCGGAGCGATTTCTCCCGAGTCCCCCAATCACTCGGAACCCGGAGGCCAGTTGCAGTGCGGAATCATGTCAAAATAATCCCAATGATTGATGGACGACGCCAAATGTATCGAGAGTCGCTCTAAGTATACGCAAATCACTCGTAGGTGATTGATTGTGAAAGGTGTGGTGTGCATCATCATCATCATCACGTTCGCTATATAGATGCATCACCATTCATGACCGGCTCGTGCGCTGAGAAGCGCGATGAATGTGTTGTTGCAACAAATTTTCAGAATGTAAACATACGTGATGGAAAACTGTAAACGGCGCTGAACCATAACTTTTGTCATGACACGTGCCGCCATCGACATATTTTTACAGAAATTTATATGCAAGTAATAAATTTTATTACTGTAATAAAACAATAATTAAACAAATATTTTCATCCGCAATAAGCGACTTGATTTATTAACCTGTTCTACTCACTCACTGACCACAGTTATCAAAGGTACCTACGCTTTCGGGATTGAATGTTGCCATTCAATAACATTTTTGTTAAATTTACATATTTGGCTTCACGTCTACTCGTCAATTTTATTATATAACAGTTTATGAATATTTTAAATATAACAGTTTTTAATTTTGTGACTATGCATTTAAAGGAAATGCTAAGTAGATGCATATAAAAAAAAATAATTGATTGTCAGAGAGTCAAGTTATTAATCAATTTTTGCCTAATTTCAGTTTTCATTTTATATTTAAATACATATAAATAATAGTACTTGTAGAAAAAAAACATCCCTTAATTAAAAAATATATTAGAAATGTTTATGAAAACATTTGGGGAATCAAACCCTAATCTAAAGGATAGAAAATTAAATATGAAATCTCAATAAAAAAAATCCAAAGGATTAGAAATAATACAGTGGAACCTCTCATAACGAGCATCTCCCATAACGAGTAATTCGTATAACGAGCAAAAAAAAAAGTGAAAAAATTGCAAGCGACATTTTGCATAATGAGTGACGCAAAAAGGGGAAGTCACAAACGTATGACGCACTTGTGTGTGTTGAATCGTATTTCACAGCAAGAAGTTATGAAGGAGAGTTTGGAGGAAGAGGAAGTAGCAGAGAAACAATCTTCTGACGCAATAAGAGAAATGCTGAAAGCATGGGAAACTGTTTCATTGTACATTTTAAAGAGTCGGCTTAAACAAATGTCTCTAGACAGCTTTCTAGTAAAAAAGAATTAATTATTTGTCATAAATTAATAAATAATAAGCTGTTTCGATTTTAAAAATGTTTCATCCAGATTGTTTGCGATATTTAAATAATTTATAAGCCGTAATTTCATTTGAATAAACGTTAAAATACTGGCATGGAAGGCATTATCGTTTTATATTGATTTATATTAGTTTCGCATAACGAGTGTTTCACACAACGAGCAAGATTCTGGAACGAATTAAGCTCGTTATGAGAGGTTCCACTGTTTTTGTAAACTGTATAGCAATTTAATCTTCTGAACTAGACTTTTTTAAAAAAAAAAACAACAACAAGATGATTGCATTATTGACATATTTTCAACAACCATGGGTTATGACATACTGAAGTTAACACTCATGAATTACATTGCGCTCGTGCATATAATTTCACAAATCGAATCATAACGAGAAGCTATCCATGCCTCTATTTGGGCAACCGGCTGATTAAACGTGATATCGTTTTTTTTCTATATATATTTTACTCTATGTCGGGCATTAATTGCTCAATATCTATTAACGATCCACCGCATTAACGATTAACCATTATAATATGCGTGTAAAAAATAAACCACGATATTTAAATACGCCATATTACGATGATGATATGTACATACGAGGTACACGGGTGGTGTTGTAATGGCGTCGGAAAATTTAAAATTTAATTAACCTCAAAATTGTTATGAATGTGCATTCACAACACTGCAACGCTCAACAATAATTACAAATTAATTATCACGCTCTGATACCATTTCGATTGTAAAAAGTTGTGTATAAAATGAATAAATTTGAACTTACCGGCGAGTATTCAGCGCATATGTCGATGCTCTCGACAAATTTGCAGACGTCGTCGACGTTCCAGGAAGCGATTTCGGGATCCGGGACGCACTCTCTTCTGCCGTCGCTTCGGCAACAGCTACCGCATTCCCTTCCCGGGGGTGTTTTTCTACCGGTCGAGCCGGGGCTTTTTCTTCCCGAGGACGCGGGACTCTTTCTACCGAAAGACGATGGACTTTCGGGCCCGCCGCTCAGCCTCTGCGTTTTATCGTATTTCGATAGGTTATTATAACTTCCGTTTCTAGAATCGTTTTTGCTCTGATCCAGCGATTTGGTATCGATATCCAGCGATAGTTTGCAATCGATGCCGGGCGACACGTCGCCGGATTCTCCGCACGACGCCGATCCCGACGACGAGCACGATTCGTTCTGATGACTCGTTTCGTTTTTAGGACTCAGTCTTGATTTTTTGGCCGCAGAAGCCGCAAACATGTTAGCTCCGGCTGCCGAGCTCAGATCGAGGGGCGATGAAAGCGGATGATCGTTCGATATCGATCCCGGCGGCCTTTTTGAAGCTCCTTTTATAAAATTGCTAGTCATTTCCGCTTCTTTGGCAGCGTTGGCGACTCGCGCTATCGCCAAGAGTGCCTGAAAAAAAAACAACAACTTCAGATAACTTTTTCAACAGTCAATCACACTAATTGGCAGGTCGGAGAGAATTCATTTCCGATATACGTGTGTGACCATAACCCCCATAAACAGCTATAAACTGTCTGGTAATTATAGTTATTTCAGTAATAAAGCCTGCTGTCCGGTAATTGGTCACGGTCAGTACCTATCACGGCGATCCGTGTTGGTAATAAACAAATCCGATGAATATTCAGGCGAATGTATAATTCAGAACGTCATGTTGTACAATATGGATCCCGAAAATTTGATATTAACAATAAATTTAACATTTGTGCTGGATCGTTTCGCAATATACCGATCATTTATTGCATACGCATCGTGTCGAAATGGTATACAACTCAATTTTCCATCCGCGCCCGGAAGTCATTCGTATCCTCCGAGTGCAGAGGTAGTGCCGTTGGAAAAGCGAGCGCGAAAACGACCTTGCCACAAATCACCGGAATGAACACCACAACTCATGAAGACACCTAATTACATTTTAAATTTCTTAAATTTATGATAGAAAGGAGGCAATAACAGCAATCTAACTTTTGTTCAACGGTGGCTTACGACCGGATAATAAATTAACGTAAAGGAAGAGCGTTCGGGGCGTGTTTGTACCGCAGCCTCCGGGCGTAATTAACGACCGGCTAATTGGAGGCAGCGCAGCGCGGTACAGTGCGGCCTAGAACGCGGTCGCACCACTTTATTAGCTCTGCAATCGGTGATGCCGATTCCGCCAATTACGGAGGCAACTGTCCTGGAAAATTTTCAGTCACTTCAAATCGAAATAATCATAATCAGGGCGAAACACTGGCCTTCGCGAGACCTGAATATGTGATCCCGGAAAATTTGGAATGGTTTTATATGCTGCATTACATCTTAACATTTAATACTTCAAATTTAAAGACGAGTGGTGGCCGATCTACACTAGTGTTTATGACATCAAGTATTTAGGTACAAAGTAGTTTTGAATAGAAATTAGATTCGACAGATATTTTACTAGAGTGTAATGAAAAAAAAACTCTTTCACAAAATTTTCCAAAAACTAGTAAGGACGAATCGTGGGTTCAGAATCCATTTTCGGTGACAACTGAACCAGGCTTAACCGCAAATGATTATGAAAATCTAGTAGGTTTAATTAGTGACTGCTTAGAAACTAAAATACAAAGATCTGCCATTTAATGACATCTGGGCAAGTTTATCAGAGATGTTTCCCAATGTACTAAAACAAACTATTATTGTTTTATAAATAAATAATAAGTGTTTTAAATAACATATTATTTTATTTTTACTATTTTGAATTATCCAACCTAAAAAATAAGCTAAGAATTGAAATTTTCCGAATTTCCGATTAGTGTTTCATTGCAGAAAATATGGAAAACCTGTTATACGTGGTTAAAAACAACTTTTGATAATTCAAAGGTCAGGTATTTGTTTAAATGATAATTAACTGTATGTTGAAAAAATTAGAGCCCTCGTTTAAAATGGGTGTTTCTGAAAAATAAGTTCTTGTGTTATTTTCTTAAACAAAAAAGTGAGAATTTTCGTGTTATATAGAAAAAAAGTGTAATTAAAAAAACTTATGTAGTAAAGATTGAATATCTATTGAAAATATAATCAGTTTATGGATATTTAAAATCAGTTGACCATCAGAAGCTACAGAGATAAAAAATGTATACAAGACACAAATGAATGAATGAATGAAAGTGGTCATCTCCGCTGGTCCTGGTCTTCCTCCCTTCAAACTAGCTGTGCCCAGCAGAGAGGCATCTGATTCAACCCTGTAGGCTTCAATGGCCGTGACTCTAAAATTGAGCTGTCGCGCGGGTTGTAACGATATTAGGATGTGGGTAGGGCTGCATTTTAATTCATTTAACCGGTAGCGCCTACGACAGCAAATCGTTCTCGATAACGGCCTGAGCCGCTCAGTCCCTCAGAATCGACGGAATCATAATTGACCGAACGTCGATCGCTGCCACAATTCACTCCGATACGCACCAAAACTTAATTAAAGATCAATCCTTTACGATCAAATTATAATAATAGGGATATTTATATATATTTATCAATATTCAATAATAAATGGATGTGAAAAATTACCTTTGTAGAGCTCATATCCATCATTGATGGAAAAACAGGTAAAGTTCTAGGTCCTCCGTGCGCATACGAATACCCGGCAAACAATCCACTGACGGGTCTGTCTCTGGGTTCAGCCGTAGCCGGAGGTGGCGGTGAAGATCTTGGCGGCGCTTGGATCCCCGACGGCGGTCCCAAGAGTCCGACAAAAGGAGGCGCTTTCAGGGCAAACCTAGGATCCATCGGGGGCGTGTAACCATTGGCAACCATTGGGCGGGCACCGGCGAAAAAGCTGAAAATAAAGTAACACATGAAACGAGAACGTGTAATATATTCGATACACTTTCTTAAAACCGCACGGTCGTATGAATCATCATTGTTTTGCGGTTTTCATTCGAGTGCTTCGCGGTATCAATCAATACTCACTCGTTGGAATTTGTATTATTATATTTTGCGGCTAAACTTCTCATGAAATCAGAGTAATTTCTTGCTAGTGCGTGAGGTGGCGGCGGTGGTTGTCCGTGGGGGAGGGCAGAATGGGGATGAGCCGGACTTGAGCCTCGGTCACCCGATCCCGGACCTCCAGTTTGGGGCGGAGTGCCGGGAAACGAACCTGTTGAGGGGGTGACACTACGAGATCTATATGAAAAAAATACATAATGTTAAAATATTGTTAATTGTCTTTTAGGCGCGGTAATGCTTGCGATTTTACCTGCTCGATGATCTCTCGGTGGCGTTTTGGGGGCTGAGCCTTTCGTGTTTAATGCTGCCGTGGATGTTGATGCTGTTGTTATTGTTGTGATGTGGGTTGTCGTGGGTCCCGTTGTGTACGGAGGTCGCTGGGGGCCCGCGGCGCCTCCCCTGCCGTTGGCGTCCACCGGGCCCCACGCCTCCGGGGCCTATCACCCCTGGTTGATCTCCACCCCCTGATCCTGGAAAATAAAAATAAATTAATTAAAAATACATTCAATTCTTCCGATAGATCGATTCTTATACGAAAAAATCGACTTACGACCTATAATTTTTCTACTAAGCGCTTATTTTTTCGAAATTAAATTAATAATAAATTATTTAAACAAAAAAATGAATAGAAGAGACACATTTGCAGTATTTTATGCTGTTTTTATTTGATGAATGATTAAAATCAAATGAATCTATCTCGACTAGTGGTTCCTACCCTGTGTTCGATCGAACCCCAGGGGTTCAGTGAGTCAGTCTCCCGGGTTCGGCGGAGGTCAAAACACACACCCGATTTATTGTACGATATTACAACAAGGTTAAGAACCACTGATCTCGACCATTTGAAATATACATGGAAACATTTTGAATCCTTATCGGTGCTAGACGGTTTTAATAGTTCAATAGTAGTGAAAGTTCGTGAAAGGACAAACCAAAATTACAGACCTCTTAAAATCAATGATGACACATAAACTTATTTATGGAATCCGATCCACGTAAAACAATCAAAGAATTGTCGCAAGACCTCGGCTTTCCATGGTCAGGACACTTTAACAAAAAAACTGAAAAAGATAGACAAAAAATTTGGGCGCCGCGCGAACTTTCTCCAATTGTTTTAGAATAACGAATAACCATATTTTTATCTTTACTGTTCAGGTATGAAATTTATTTCTTAGATGAGTTCTTTACATCAATCCAAAGATGAATGAGGTACCTGTTCCTACCCTTGGGACATCAATTGTTGAAAGACTCTCTTTTTGTATTTGGTGGGATGTTTTGGGAATAATTCTCTATGAATTACTAAAATCTAGTTTACAGCAGAGTATTGTGTTTCATTCGTAAGATTGAAAGAGAAACTGCTCGAAACGATCAATGTTAGGAAACAATTAAAGAAGGATTCTTTAGAATGATAACGGAAGATAGCACGCAGGATAAATTAAGAGGGCTAGATTTGGGAGTTATGCACGTCTTTGGTACATTTGCTTCAAGAAAACTTAAATAAAAAAAGCGCTAGAATTTTACAGAATTTAATTTTAAGAATTATTAAAAATTGTTGTGGAGAAAAAACAAACACAACAACGGAAAATACTTAGCAGTTATTGTTTAAATAAACCTGTTGTTCCTAAAATCGAATAGATTCGATATATTATACTCAAATAAGGATCGTCTAATTCTCTGGATGAAAGAAAGATGTCATGCAACTCGAAAGAGATTATATATAAAATAATTACACGTCAGAGAATTTTCATATCACGGTGACTTATTTATGGGATTTAAGATTCTAATTTAATATTTATATTTGAATCTCTAAATTATTATGAATAAAATGCCTGAAAAGCACTTTTTCCACATATCCCAGGGTCACATTAATAAAAATACTTTAAGTGAACCATGTTTAGTGTCGTAACACATCGAAATAGTTGCAAAATATGTTAAATTTGGTGGCAACATGCACACAACAAAAACATTGTCCAATTATCACGCGGCGCAATACTGAAACTTACTCGAGAATATACCCAGTTTGCGGTGAAGCAATTACTTTCAGAAGCAATGCATCATCGGTAAACGGCCAGTGTGCTTGTTCACTTCATTGTTATGCTAATTGAATTCAGGTGCAAACGAGCAGACACGAGAAAGGTTAAACACTCTCGCACACGTATCCACGTAAATTTCAAACAGAGATGATATGTTGACTGATTGCGACATCGATCAAAAGCCGCATAACCCCTTCGCGGCTCGGCTCCATTTTCATTTGATTAATTATTAAACAGCTGATGATGGCCGGACATTAGCACTGATATCAAATTGTTAATTGGTGTCCGGTGCCGTTGTTCAACGCCTGCTGATTCCAATATATCTCATTCGTACCGTTAACGTGTCGAGAATTACGGTATTCGGCATATTTAATTGCGCCAAATGTCCGTTAAAATCGCAACAAAACGCACTTAAGCGTTATCGGATGGCAAGCGATAAATAATATCATCTTGAATGCGATTATGTGATTGCTCTTTGGATAAGATGTCGTTAATGAAATGACCAATACCGAGCAATAATTTGGAGCCAACTAATGGCTTTAATTTAATAAAAAGCTAAATTCAATTAAAACAAATATTATTAATTTAAATAGTGAATAAAAATTATCATAATTAATTTAATGTATAATATCGGCCGTTATTTTTGAGAGTTATAAAATCCATTTAAAACACACAGCTTTTCTCGTTTTCCAAATATATAAGAAATGTAATTTCCGAATTTGAAATTTTATATAAAAAAATGGTACAGTTCATCCCTTTTAAAATTTAACCAGCATATCTTCAGCCAATTTATAATTACTCTGTACTTATGTTTTTACTTTTTAAAATTGCCTATATTAAGGGATTTAGATCAGACAAAATCTTCACGGTTTATTTGATATAATGCGATAAAAACTTATTTAACCTACTCATGCCGATGGGGTCTATTTGGGACGCTAAGTTTTTGATTTTTCTCGAATAACTATTTGATATAAATCCTACATGTCATAAACTGTTTGTATTTGTCTAAAAAATAAATATTATAAATAGGCAATGGCGAAAAATAATAAAAACAACAATATTCACCGGCGCGATGTTTTTTCTTGTTCGCGTCCGGTACGATGTGCGAGTGAAACGTATACTAGTGCCTCGAGAATTTGGCAGTCATATTGATTAGTTAAAATATCCCAATTATGAAGCATGAATAATTTATTCTTAGAATAATCTGTTTTTTTTTTTAAAAAAAAATGCGATTGAAGAATTTCTTTAATCGCATTTTGTGATTGAAGAAATGAAATTGAAGTGAAAAAAAAATGCGATTGAAGAATTGAAGAAGAGTCTTGACTTTTAATTATTATAGTAAATAGACCCCGTATAGACGACCTGATTGGTCTCTAGACGCCGTGACGGATCGGTTAATTAAGATAGTACAAATGTTATGTTGGTTATTACCTTTTCAAAAATACCTGCTCATATAAATCATATCTTTTTTTAGAAAAGGGTGAGGTTTTATACCCAAATTAGTAATATATTCAATATTAAAAAAATGTGTTACGAAAATTATTTATAAAAATATGAATTTTTGTATGGGATGTTATTAGTGAAACTGTGTTTGATCAATCTGATATTAATAACTGCTTAGCAAACGACTTAGCAAATATCCTTATTAATTGCATTTAGGATCGAGATACTAAGCACTAATCACAAAATTCACGACGGAGAAAAATTCTATGGTCTAATTCAGGTTTTTTATCTTGACAAGATAAAAATGTCTATTAAATATCTGTACATTATCATTTCTGCTAAACATTTTTAGAAACACAAAGCTATAAATAATATAAGTTTAATGCACTATATTTGTAGTCTAAGTCAGGGGTATTCAATCAGAAGTCATTTTATTTGTTTATTAGGGATAAATTTATTTTATAAAATTAAATTAAATGTTTTTACTAAATTGTACTTGAGATATTGCTGTCAACAGAATTTGCCTGCGGAATCGTCGGCGACACGTAACAAATTGGCGGCCACGGTGATAATTAGCCGATATCGAAGTGTTTAGTTATCAGCCGGTTAATGTGTTTTGTCAGCTCGCAAAGGTCGTGGCTGCGCACGCGCAGGTTGATGACCACGAGGTCTCAAAGTCTACGGGTCACAGCGTCATTCGACATTTTGACTTTTGCCCGATCAATCATCGCCGTGGGCGAACGTCGAGGTGTGTCAAACACGAGACCGTCCCATTGTTTAGCACTCATCAATCACCATTACGACGCGCGGACCACCGATTGAAAACGGCAGAAAACATAACAATATGTGTGAACGTGTGTACGATTTTGGGCCCGCGCACAGCCTAAATCGTAACGGCAGGTTGGCCAATTACGTGGGTCGCGGACGAAAATTGGCACATATACCGTCGCAGTGAGCATGGATAGAAATATTTTCTTTAGAGAGTTTAACTCAGAAGCTAGAAAGTCATGTCGAATTGCATGAAATCGACAATAATAAAGTCGTAACATAATGTGAAACCGATTAAACAGCACAAGAGGAAACGTTTTACACAACGGTCTGCAAAAATAGGAACGGCGCGTTAACCTGACCAAGATGGCGGTGAATTATGTTAATACAAAGATTTTAAAATAAAATAGTAATCCAACAAAATGATTTAGCAAACAAATGCTAAAAATATTAAGACGAAAACAATAAGATTTTTTAAATTTTATAGAATAAAGCCGAACTTTAATATCAAAATATGAATCAGACATATTATACAAATGAGTTATAATATGTGCATTTTATGCATATTATTATCATTAAAATAAAATAGTTATATACGCTCATAAAAAAATTAAAATAAATTATTAACATGAATATTATTTAATTATAATTAAAGTCAAGTTTATTATACAATAAAATGATATATAGATAGATAAAAAATAACATTAATTTAAGATAATACAAGAGTTAAAATCTATATTTTAAACAAGAGATTAACATTTACTGATGCTGAGTGTGTATAATATAACCAAGTGAAAAACGATCATTTTCTTATTGACATATTCAAAAATCCAAGATGTTACGGATGCAAACAGCGCCATGTCACGTCTCCTGACCTGAGATTCCCAAATAGGGCCTGTGCCCATCCAAAGCAAACAATCTAGAGGAGCGACTGTGTAAACTACATACTCAAGAATGTGACATCAGCAAACAGATAATACATGAGTTGGACAGCCTCGACACCGACGATAACTGCCACCTCAGTACCAGCGTTGACCTCAAATATAATATAGAGAGGTTTAGAATCGTCTTATCATTCTTCAGTATGAAACACGGACGAGACATCCATCCTTAGAAATATATTCACACGATAGCAAAATAACCGCCGTGGCTAATTCCTCCGGGTCCACAGATTTATGAATAGACGAAATGTTTCTTGTCATCACGCACAGGTAGTTAGTGCACAAATGCATACAAATACGTATTGGATGCATCAAAGTGATTCCAGGAATCCCACACAAAGGTCTTTTAATCTTCATACCTTTTTGGCTTGGGTCAACAAGGTTACCTGTGGGTCCAACAGGTAACCGGCTAACCTCTCGAGACCCCATTAATGGTCGCTCTCCATTTTTTTGCCTCTAGAAACGCTACCTTCATTGGTGATCACATTGCTTGGCCATGTACACAACACTGCCTGTCAAATCTATTGTCCGCAAAGAAACAATTTACTATTCCATTATTCACCGGTGCGTTTTCTCAATATTTGTGTGTACGTCTGAATTATTTTAGACCCTTGTTTATGGTAGCCGTAAATCTATTGGCGACGCCACAAAAAAATATGTCAAACATTCTATACAAAAATGCAAGCAATTATATATTTGCACCGGGCTAAAATAAAAGTTTATAGCCATTTCTTTTACAAAAATGTAATAATAATGGCGGCTATTCAATTTGTCAGTCAAAAATCTTAAATGGGCCATATAACCCAACAAATTTTTGGAAGACTTCTCTTAGCATAATTGTAAAACGTTTTATTACCAATTTCCTGACGAGATTGCTAGCCCGCAGGTATGGACGGTTCGTTTCTAAAAAAAAATTACAAAGGTCCGTTTTGCGGGTCGCTTTGGACCGTTTACCCCCGGGTCGCATTATTTTCTTGTTTTCGAAGTAAATCTGTGAGGTCAAAAATTTTACCTGGACGCGTTTTTTCCTCGCTCGCCATTATTCTGCGAACGTTTCTCGGAAAGGTGACAGGTACAATGATAGTGTGACTGATGGGCCAAACAAAAATGAGCGAGGAATTCGACCATCCTTTGGCCTTGTTACAAATACTAAATTCAAAATCGTTGAAAATACACGGCGTAAATAATTTACCAAGGTAAAACCTGACGAAAAAGGAAATATTATTATAATATATAAAAAAAGACTGAAAGAATATTAATTAAATTAACAGAGGATTGTTAAAATGTATAGATTAAAACATGTAGATCTAATTCTGGGAATGAAAGATGTGTTAGCAGCGCTCGAATAAAGCTAAAAGCGACTCATCTATAAAGAAATTCCAAAACTGGTCTGCAGGAGCGCAAAAAAGGAATAAACCAAAGTGGAAGACAACCGCCCAAAAGATCGTCTTTAAAAGGTTCTGCTCAACCTTTCAACTGGATTAAACTGTAATAGATGTAAGAACATAGTTAATCGAAGGTGGAAGATCCGAAGTCATTGTCGAATCGGTATAGAGAAGGCTCAGGGAAAATGGTTTGAGAAAGATTTTCTTACTATGGAGTTGGATATATAGTGTTCGTAGATGGAATAGTCAATGCATAATTATAAAAAGGATCATTTATGAGATCCTTGTTTCATCCATAGAACAGCCCATATTCTGCACAACCATCGGGCTAAAGCGGTAAAAAAAATTGTTTATCTATTTACTTAATAAAAATATCTAACATTTCTCCTTATTTTCAATAGTCAAAGATTTAATAGAAACACTTGATATTTCAACATTACCATGGCCAGGTTCAATCCTGATTTAAACCCCATCGAAAGTTGATGCCACATTATGAAAACAAAAGTCAACAGAGAGACGCCTGCCAATTTAAAATTACTAATAACATCAATAACAAAGGTATAATATAAATAAATAAGGGCAGAAAAAATAAAGAACTTAGTGGATTCAATGCCGGCCCGGTTTCAAGCTGTTATAAAAAATAAAGGAGGAAACCCAAAAATGTTTTTTCCTTTTAATCTTATTTTCAAGTATTTTTCCTCTGAATATTGTAAAAAACATAGTGTAAATAAATGTTCTGTGTAAATTTAAAATTTATAAATCCAGAATAATTAGTATTATAAGAAAAAAATCCTAAAGTCGACACTTCTGCAAAACCTTGAGATATTCTAAGGATATACTTGAAAATATTAAACTGAAGGAAATTTAATTACCGTTACTGTAACTTCCTCTTATTATGGCATAATTTGGAATTATATTTTATTAAATATTCTAAATTTTGAGAAAAAAATCCTTACAAAGTTTCATCTTGTTTTCTTTATAAAATTCAAAAGGTGAGTTATTTTATAAACTCCTCGGCTGATTTCTCAACATCCGTACTATCAACCTATAAGTCAAGGATATACTCGGACACATTTCATCAACAACAAGATGTTACTTTTAGCATAATTTATCTTTTCGACGTCTTCAAAACAGTTTTATATAGTATTAAAAAATAATCGAGATAAAAATACTATCAACCATGACAAATTTAGACGTTTCGGTTAACGTAATAGACACAGCACTTCAAAAGCTCAATTTAACACTGGATTTTTTTTCCGACTCAGAATCAATAGACTCGATCAACTGCAATAAATATATTCAGGATCTTGTTTATAAAGGGCACTCTCCGGACACGTTAGCTTAAAAGTTTTACGATAAACGTAATAAAATGGTCGGACAAGGGGTCGAGGAGTCCAAAGACACCCAATGGCTCAATCTTCCTGCGAGTTATGGGCCATAACGTGGTCCCCTGTGAACCCTGGCAACCACCTCAAACCACTTTATCATTTGATTGAGTCAGGTGAGCTCGTTAAATTGGAGCATAAACTTGTCACACGACTGCATTCCCCAGGCAAGCACGCACCACGTAATACTCCGGGTTTATGGATTGAGATGTCATCCACGAGGTGGAGACGAGCGAATACAGATTTTATTCGAGATAGATTGGACGTATAAGTGCCGAGATATGAAGACGTAAACAGTGACCAAAAGGTTTAACACGGAGTTTCTCCACGTTATTCAATTGAAGATGTATTTACAAAGATATATTTATTTAAACTTTTGTATATGACGATTTCGTGATAAAAAATCTTGTAGAAATTGTTTCCCAAAAAAAAAATCCATCGATCAACTCGTGACATAGCAATGCAGTAGCACTTCTTCGACAGCCGAAGTTGACATATACGGCTCGTCCACGGTCACAGGCGATGGCGAGTTCATACAACCCAACCTACAAATGGGTGGCAGGATTTTGACCATGCCAGACGTGCCGCCAAGAATTGGTATATGCCACATGAATACCAAACATGCTATCGGACAGTGGAAGCTGACCAAAACCCGAGGGGCAACGAGGGCAGCATACGAATTCGGCCCTGTCTGCATTGTTCATATGCACATATTCACATGGAAATCGAAACGAGTCCAAATATCTAAAATATTGCCGAAGAAATAAAGCTGATTTGCAGATATTATTGCAGAGAACTATGTAAGGAATGGAGTATATGCAAAAGATTCGCCCACTCCATCAACACCAGGGCCAAATTGAAATCGGATTCCGACATAAATGCCTAGCATTCTATTGGAAATCATATTCGAATGTGGAGTTGTTTTTTATGTCCGTAACATTGTTGAACAGGTAGCTCAAGAAGCGTTGCTTCCCCGTATAAATAGGCATATGATTTGTATGCAAGATGTATTTGCAAGACAGTCGGAAACAGTGCGTAGACACCAGACACATGAATAAAGACACAAAGGTCACAAACACTGGGCGGAAACACATTCTTCATTCATACAACACATGAATGACCAACCAACACCCTCATATTTGAGTAGCCAATACAATATCCAAGATACATATTGACGAATCGATTTTTAACGAAAATATCTAATTAAAATACATTATTTATCCAAATTTAATGTTAAATACATACATTAGAAGGTAATATGTATTTTTTTCTTCGAAATGTTAATCACATACTGTGTACAATGAGATAATAATTCCCTCAGATGGTTATAAAAACCAAGAAGCATCCAACATTCGACATGTAATTTGAAGATAGCACAAAAAGCCAGAAAACAACCAATAATGACAGTTAGAGACGGAGTTGCCGCGGTCAACGAGCCAAAGGTTATCCTCCGGCTGGGGCCTTTGACCCGCGGCCCCCAGAGGTTGTCCAATCGAGGTGCGGTTTTTTACTCGAGGATCAAATGTCAAACGATGTGTGGTTGCCCCACGACGCATTTACATACATGTACACTAAAAATGATAAAAAAAATATCGTGATTCGTGACACGGCCATAAGAGTGCGCTTGAAAATCCGCAAAATTGGCGAATAGTTCACGACCGTTTTGACCAGATCATAATGTCAAATCAACCTTCCTTATATCGGTCTACGCCTCAGAATGCGCGGCTGATGCGAGACGGCTTTATGGCACCGGCTAAGGCGTGAAGAGATAAGTTTCAGGCATTGCTGTATGTTTGACCTTTGGACCAGTTATCCTGTATGATATATTAAATTTGCAGAGCGTAGGTGTAGGGCCGTCGAAGACCATTGTATAGCTAAAATTTATTGCATATTATTTTCGTGATCTATCCAATTATTACCGACAAAAAAACGACACATTTTTTCAATTGATAATACTTGACCTTTTGTTATAGTTCGCAGCTTACATAATGATAGCTGAGGTTACCAGGTCGCTTATGTGCGAAGCGCGATTCGGATTCACCATTCATAAACCCGGAAGTGCAAATGTGCATTATTTCGAATGTGTTATAAATCCATTTTCGGAAAAAAATTCTTGTAGGTATATCAAAAGTAGTTGTACTGTGTAACTTTTTCACAAGAATGTTTTTTTATGTGGAAGACCTCCATTTGTACTATCATAATTTAACAAGTTTTTCTAGCATTAATTTTCTTTTATATCGGCTGAAAATATGCTATTTAAGTTTAAAAAGGCTCTAATTTATTTTATGTAAAATGTCTATGGAAAAAATCGCAGAATTCTTATGTCAACACTGTACACAACTTTAAGATTCAAAATAAAAGAGAAATATAGAATATGATAAACCAGAATTATTTCACCATGCCGAGTGCAAAATAAGAATAAGTTATTAGCTTTATAATCTTTCTAAATAATTTATCTTTCACGCTAGATTTTTTAAAAGTTCATTATAATATAAATGTAATTAATTTTCAATAAAGTTGTATCATATCTGCATTTAATACTTATTTTTCATTTCAGAAAAGCTAATTTCGATTTAACTTGCAATTGAATATATTTTTCATAATTCTTCTTTATTGAAAGTGGTATAAATGCATTTAAAGTTAAAAATCGATTATTTTTTTGATAATTAGCATGTGGACAATTTAAAAAATATTAGTGCAAATATATTTAAACTTATGTAAACGCAAACCTTTAAATATATCACAATATTAATAAATTTAATTATAACACTCTAAAAAATTAGGGCTCATATATAAGATTCGATAAAAATGAATGCAAAATAGTTAAATTTCGCGCGATGTATAAGTCTAATTGCAGTGGAGACTTGGGGGTAAAATATTTGGGAGTGCTACAAAATATTTAAAATTAAAAAATATATTTCGCTCATATTTTATATAAAATATAAAAAATACTAATATTAACAATTATAAAATAAGTGACAGTATGACTGTCATGAGTTAGTGTGACTGCACCGAGTCGCAGCGCGACATGGCACTTAGCGGCGATACCCCACCTCGCACTCCGCTACCGGCCCGCATCCATCCAATAAACGACGCCGGCAGCCAAAGCTACGTGCGAGTTGCTGTGTCATCTATATCTGCAAATATAGACCAATTGATGGCAAAGAAGCAGGCCAAATTACTCATTATTTTTTTTTACCACATATATTTTTCGCCATTTTTTTTAATATTATTTCTATTATGATGATAATTTTTTATACTAGCTTTATTCTGTTAATAAAGATATAATTTGAGTTCATCATTCATTGTTTGTATTATCATAAGTTTCTTACATGCAGCCTGTACAACGTTTTAATTTGTAGCTGCCCAGTAGTAAAAAAAGGTTGCTCATCCCTACTCTACACCGTGTGGAGTAACACTGCCCGCGTAGGCACCGAGCAGATTATATTTATATTTTCGTATACAAAAAACATTTAGTCCAGAGTCTAGTATTCTTTTTATTTGCGGCATAGAACCTGGACCATAAAGGAAAACTAGAGGAAGAAAATTGAAATGTAGTGCTGACGACGTCTGCTGAGAATACCATGGACCGCTAAACGCACAAACGTGTCTGTCCTAAAAGAAATGGGGAACGAAAAAGACGTTCGACTTTGACATGTCTCAAAAGGATTTTACGATACTTCGGGCATCTCGCTAGAAGAAACGAACGGCTGGAGAAGCTCGTCGTACTTAGAAACGTACAAGGATGCAGGGGAAGGGGCAGGGCGCCCAGCCGTTGGATGTGGGATGCAGAATGTAGAGAATCCCGGAGAGACCAAATCAAGAATTTCGGAACAAGAATTGATCACGATCCTCAGACATGAGGGTGTCGACCTAGCGGCCTTTTAACCCTGAGGCGGGTTTTTGCCATCATAATAACACCGTCTCCAAATCCATACGCCGCGATCGTACTTTTGACGGCTTCTCCAGGTTATCTTGGCTCTTCGAATACGGGTTAGGTCGCCAGCCATAAGCCCGGGAGCCGAGCTGACACGCGTAGATTGTAACAATAATAATCAGACGAGGTTAGGGCCGATTCGTATTTAATTTACGGTCTGATCAGGTGCTACCTTCGGTAGCACACACGTCACTGAATTGGCCTGGCTCCTCATAGCTCCATAGAATCCACATTATTGTTAGGTGCCCAAAAGATTTTACGTGTTTTGGTGGACTCTTGGAATTTAGTGTAATAAATTAATAATGCGGATAATTTAAAGGCAACAAAATTAACATTGATAAATGAATATGGCGTATTTTTTTGTTTTCAAAATTTATTTACATATAGTGTTAACATCATTTCTTTGTGAAAGATTCAGCCCACGAGGATGCTAGATTGATTTTATTACCACTGTAATAAAGTCTTCAACATAATTAATGGCTGCGTTCAACAATAAATTAAATATATTAATCACGATACACGTTTGAATATGATCATAATAGATATCGTAGATGTTTTCATTTTCATTGAAGTTAACGATAATGGTGAGCTTTGGAGTGGTACAACGTTAATGGAGTTGTTACATAACCGGTACTGTAACTGCATATTTACCATTTGTTTGAAGAAAATGCATACGTCTCGACTAGAGTGAAATGTCATTGAAACGGAAATAATAATAATAAAAAAATATGGGCAACAATCGAGGAAAATAAATATATATATAACTACTAAATCATTGTTGACATAAGATAACGAGAGGAAAATTCTTTATTTTAAATTTGGAAATTAATTTTAGTGAACCAATCAATGTGCGTTACACTCGCTCCGCCGACTCGGACCTCCCAGCAATTAGGGTCAAATTTTCCGCTCCATCTACCACGTTTGACCCTATGCATCGCCATCGATTTTTTTTTGTCTTGTCGATATAATGAGCTGACGATGACGGTGCAGAAGGAAGGCGGCGAGGTGGGTAGCCGTAGCGCAGTTGCTGATGGTTGCTGGTTGTTGGTTGTTGGTTGACTCGAGGTCGAAGCGGTGTGGGCGGTTGACTCGGCCAGCCCCTGACAGACGGCCTGACCTTTAAATGCCTTTGCATTGCTATGACGGACCACCTAAAAAACTTGTCGCGGTAACAAAACCAACGCGGCGTCAGTGGACAAAGGAGAAGACGTCGAAGGATGGTGGATGCCTGTGGGATGGTGGGGGAAAATCTATCCATTTCATTACAATCATACACAAAAAATTACAATTATAAATCATTTACCTACGCGAAATACGCATGCGTACAACTCCGCGGAAAATGTAATATTTTCTTATGATTAGATTTTATATCTATATAATATTTATATCTATATAATTTCTCAACCAGTTTATTAAAAAAAGCTAAAAATACCATAAGAACAGAACAAAAAACTTTGATATCCATACATTATAATGAGCGCTATTATCGAACCGGTTTTAAATCAAATAATATGAATATTTGGGCCAATATTAATTTGATTAATCAATGCTTTCGTTTCATAATCGATTCACACAAATATTAATATTGCTTGCAACAAAAATTTATTGAAAAATCATTCTCAATCAATTTGATTAATTAAGGTTATTGAGTCAAGCTAATGAGATATGTGTAAACAGCTATCGGCATTAGGCGATTGATCCCCAGAGATCGAATTAGTTCTTGTCATGCTTCCACTTTTTCCGTATATATATATATGCGTTATAGAAAGTTATTCGGCATATTAATGTGTCTAATTAAATAAATATACTGATTAAGTGTATCATTTAGAAAGTCATTATCGACGCGATGTATTGCAAACATCCTTTTCGGTGGCATTTCCCACGAAACATATTTTATTAATTTATTAAAAAAACTAGTTTTACACGTAGTAAAATATTCGTTAATGGAACACATATTATGTTGATGAATGGTAAACTGGCATAATTAGCAACACATGATTTTCATATATGTTTACTACGCGTTTATAGGCAATTCATCAAGATGATTTATTAAAATTAATTGATTTATCAAATTATTATAAAGTAATATAATAAAATTTAAAATTAATTAGCGAATCGATAAATATTCTGATTTTGTTTTCAATTTAAGATAAAAAAAGATCCCGGTCATTTTATAGATCGATTTTTTTATATAACCATAATGTGAATCGTCGTAAGTTTTCAGGCCAATAAACATTTAAAAATTCGTCCCTGTCTTACAATGAGCTAATGTGAAAATCAGTGGAAAAACCATAAAATTACAATTCCAACACTGTTGCACACAGTTCACACAAAGAAGCAGAGGTCAAGGACAATCCGTTCTATGCACGAATGCAAAACAAGTTTCAGCACATAATAATGCAGAATAAAAACTGAAATTTTTATATATATAAATTAAATCATCACAATTGTCTTGGATCCAAATATCCGAAACATGATAATTTTTGTATATTTGATTAATGGCTGCGTGATTTAGTTGTGACTTGTACAAGAGGACCGCTTCATTACGACTCGGGTGAGTCAGAGGCGTTGACAGATATGACCTTTTGACAGTCAGCCGGTCCGCGGAGGATGTTTCCCACACTCGGTCCAAATTATAACCGGTCATATGGGCTACCGTTTTTTTTTATTTCGACGTCAAACACGATACTAATAATTCCACAGTCATGACCCGCAACCGAATACAAAACTAATTGGTTCTATCCCGATCGGGGGCAGCCGATGTGGCCCCTGGGCGTCAAATACGCGAAGCCATTGCTAACCTTTAAAAATGGAATGCTGAGAAATTAAAAAAATAAGTATATTAAAGCTCGGGGCGATCCAATAAGACGGTGTAAGAATGCCGGTTTTGCATAGGGAGTTGGCTCGCGTACGTGATTAGGAAGCCACGCCCATATTGGATGATGGCTAGTTCTTAGCATAATACAGCCGTCTGCCATTTTTCAGTAGTGGCCAATTCGCTGGGCCCAATTTGGACCTGCTTTGAAATCATTCAGATGTCAAAATAACTTGCGGAGTGATTTTTTTTCGCAACGTTCGATGAGTGATCAAAATCGAGATACAAAATTACGGGTTAGGGCAATTATTAACATAATCTCGGCAGCATCGGAATGTCAAAACTAGTCTAATGCCCTCGGGGTAATGTGTGCCTTGGCTATTATGATTATTAGATAATGAAATGTATTAATACAATTTGATGTTATCATTGAAAGGCAGCGAGCTATGTAGCATGGAAGGCTTCCGTAACATGTAATGGTATAAGAGTGATTTGTTAAAAACAATAAAAAACAAGTGCGAAGTGTATTTTTTATGATATTATCTCGAGTGTATTACAAAACAAGGATTAATAAAATAAGGGTAGCGAATCGTATGAAAAATAAGAGACATCGACGGGCGGTATAACTCGCAACCTATTATTAATTTTCTTTTAAATGATATAACAGTAATATCATAATGGAATACGTATGAATAGATCCTTGATACTGCATGTGACTTTATCTTTCTTATTTTTAATACAGATTAAATCAATTATAAAGTGAAGTAGCAGATGCCTGAGATTGTTATTTGAAAAATAAAAAGATCTACCCGTCGCTTCGGGTCAGAAGACATGATGGGAATGAAGAAAAAAATAATTATAATGCGGATACACTGGACGAGCTGTCCTTATAGAGAGCTTGGTCGACGAATGTGCCTTGACTGACAATCGGGTTCAGAAGTGACTGACATTCCTATACAACCTTCCATTGTCCTCTGCAGACATGCCGCGGAACTCTATTAGCAGTAAGCCGAGAGAGTTATTATATTTTTTACGTTCAAAAGCTAACCTGAAAAAAATGCTACTATACACACGGCGACATAAATATCTCACATTGCCACTTCTGGTTTAGCGTCGATAAATAATTGTATATTGAAAATTACTCGATGATGATAGATGTGAAGGTCATACGGTTTACTATCCTCTTCTGACCTGATAGCGCTACTTCCTTATATCGTCATGAATTCATCATTAATAAGTTATTGGTAATTAGGGAGTCTTAACACGTTGAATTAATATATATATGTATGTACATAGTTTACACAGTAATAAAATGTATCGTATTTATTGTATACATATAATTTATTGTATTGCATTTACAGATTCAGAATCAAAGGCTGGTTAAGGTCGATAACATCATCGTCTTGGGGGCAAATGGGAATGTCCAATGTCATGGCCTGCGTATCCTCCGAGGTCCTCGTGACAACTTAATGGTGTCCAATCTGCCGCCGGGCAACAAGCAGCAACTGCCACCAGAAGACAAACCAGAGGCCATTATCATACGAGCACTTTATCTATGCAGAACCGATCGGAACCGGAGTGGAGTGCACAACACACGTGTCTTGTATTAAAATTTAAACACGGCAGATACAAACGATGAATTATTCCAAGAATATTGCGGGCGACAGTAAAAACTGGTCCGGAATATCACAAAAGAAGGGCATCTTGTGGCATTTCGTTACCGGTTCCACTGATTTTCTTTTTTTTTATATTATTTTATTGACCGTCCGATTTAATATTTTGAACTAGGCTCGATAAAACGGTAGACTATTTTATTTTTTAATCAACATGAACTTACTACTGTAAAGCAAGATATACTCATCTATTTTATATCGTGCACATAACTGACATTGAAAGGCCACTATTGAATTACACACATATTGGCCGCCATAAAATTGGACCACCTGCCGAGCAGGATTACAGTACGAAATATTGATAATATAAAAAATACACATACTTATTTTCTACTACAACATATCTATTTTGCAGATATATATTTTAAATAACATATCATGATGCATTTTGAGATAATATAATACTTTGATATCTACAATACGTGCACAATATATGACACAGCATGTCAAAACGTTATTTCTCTTGTAAAAAAATTGATAGAGACGTATACGCTCCGTTAGATCCGATAGTAACAATTCAGTGATTAGAATAATTTGTGTGCTTTCGAGGACATTGTTTGTCTTGAGATCATCAGCGAAATGATCATCGTTCTTATGACCATTGTTACGCCATTGTGATGAGCCATTTAAAATTATTTACATTTTCACATGAAAAAATATTCTTTTTTACATAAACCAAACGAATCATTTTCATTTTATCATGGAAAAATACAATCCGAAGATATTTAGCTGCATTTAAACTAATTAAATATTTGATTCAATTCTTTCTGTTGTGATATAATAAAACTCTCGGAAATGCGTTCGATTGTGGGTCAAATCTGTCTCGAAAAATTGATTTCAAAAATCGATATCGACAATGTTTAACTGTTACTCATAAAGAAATTGGGTGCGAATCGTTACAGGCTTATCCCAATTTTCGAACAGAATGTACCGTGGCGGAGCTAACGGCCCCCGTCGAGGTCGCGAACTTTGAAATGGTTACATCTGTTACGCAAAGAAATAATTATCGAATAATGTATGCACAATGTACGTATGCGGCAGATGTTCAAGAAACGAATTATCATATATCGATGGGTAATTTTTCTTTGATTATAATAAATTTTCGAGAGAAACGTGTGAGAAGCCGGCCTCTCGTTACTACCGGCCGTTTACTGTTGGCGAATTATGGCCAATCTGCAACCACCTCCCCCGATTGTGTATTGTGTAATTAATTAATGGCCATTCCATCCATCATTTGGTAATTATGTAGAATTTGCGTATGTGTATAGCGGTATAGCTCAATGGATGGATCAGCGATTCTCACAGGATGATTGATTCGCAGTCAAATTCTTTGAAGGATTAATTGATATGCCAATTATACCAACTATTTTTAGAATATTGTATTATATTAAAGAATGTAAGCTAAGCTTAAGAAATTATGTCTTACAATATGATACAAACATTGATTCTAACTATCTTCATAAACTAGTAAGGGTTTATCTACATAAATCGATTATCTACGCCAAGAAAAATGTTCCTAAAAATACTAGTAAGCACATTTAAAAGAACATTTAAAAATCTAGAAAAAACAAATTATTATAAAATCTGTCATCATCATCGACATTAAGGCTTCATATTGTTAAATAGGATATTTTAAGTGAAAAAAATTAAAATCGATGATAAAGAAATACGTTGCATAGCATTTTATCCCAAAAATGGTATATTTACTAAAGAAAATATATATATACGAAATTTTTAAAGATATTTGTTTACAAAGCATACATGCTCCAACACAATATTTTTGTGTAAAATTAATACAGTGGCAGTCCGTTTTTACGTGCCTGGAATTCATGTTTTCCACAGCCTTGTTTAATGTTAGTACAATTCTTCTTTGGTCGGCACCCTCATGTCTGAGGGTCATGATCATTCTTGTTCCGAAAATTATTGATTTGGTCTCTCCAGGATTCTCTGCATTCTGCATCCCGCATCGCAGCTACTACGAAGGAGCCTGTGGCGGTCTTCACTTGGTCGCTCTGCCCCTTCCCCTACGTCCTTGTACGTTTCCAAGAACGACGAGCTTCTCCAGGCTATCGTTTCTTCTGGCGAGATATCGAACAATCTTTTTGAGACATGTGGTCGACAGTCCGTCCTCTTTGTAGTTCCCCATTTCTTTAAGAACAGGTATTCGCAGTAGACGTCTTCATCACCACAATTAAAAAGCGTCAATTTTCTTTTTCATATTTTCCTTGATGGTCCAGGTTTCTTCCCCGTAAATAAAAATTGAGAATATCAGACTCTACACTATACGTTTTTATCTCTGTATTTTTTAAATCGTTGATAGCTTTGACATCGCATTTTTAGCCATCCCTATTCGTTTTCTTATCCGCGGCTCCCAATTTTCTGTTACTCGTAAGTAGTGATCCGAGATATAGAAACTCTTGAACCCTTTCTATATCCGGAAGATTAACAGATCTGGATAGCTGATTACTCCTGACGACGATCATCGGCTTGGTTTTAATAATGTTGATCTCGAGTCTTAGTTTTTTACTTTCACAGATATCCTTTTTGAGCAGATCGGCTATTTCTTTTTCGGCCGATTTGACGCGTTTTACTAAAATATTGCAATGGCCATTTCCAATGTCAATTTCCAAGACCCGCGCTTTCAAGTATTATTACCGTTAAAAACCGGTCAAAATTTATCAATTATTTAACGATCACAAATTATTCAGAATGCGGAGTCGACGTGAAACGAAAAAGTAGATATTACAGAACATTATACTATTATAATGGCTCTTGCAAAATTTTTTGACTAAAAAATATTTTTTTTTATTTACAACCCCTATTTACGTTTTACTCGTGCTAACGAAAATTAATAATGTGCGATGAAAGAGCTGAAAAAATATGTTTTCCGGAAAGCAAAATTTCATAAATATTTTTGTGGTTTTTGTTTAACCGATCCGTCATGACGGCTCTAAATAAATCAGAGACCCCAAGCATTTAAAGGCAAAATATTGATGAAGAATTCATTAATATTATTTTTTTAAATAGATTATTATAAGAAACAAAAATGATTCATTATATACTTCATAATTTGGTGGATATTTTGGATTTCTTAACTAATTAATATGAGGCGTAAATGACAACGCGCACTCGGCAATGTCTCGCCGCAGACTGAGTTCTCGCGGCATGTCACTAGTACGTTTCACTCGCACTTGACGCACTACGATGTGTACCGGCTGCGAGCGACAAAAACATCGCGTCCGTGGCAACAGAAGCGAATATTGCTATTTTTCTATTTTTCACAATAGCATATAATAAAAGATGATTTATAATATTTATTCTTTAGATTTTTTGGATAAATATAAAAAAGTTTATGACATGTAGCATTTATATTAAAAGAATTATTCGAGAAAAATTAAAAACATGAGATTCCCAATAGACCTAATCGGCACGACTGAGTTAAGTAAATATTTTTCGATTCCCCTCAATCGAAAAAATGCAATTTTAGTGAAAAAATATTGCCAAAAATTCAAATTACAATGTTTACAATGTTATAATAAACATTAGACGTAATATTTTTTGCAAACGATTGTAACATATATTTTTACTGATATAAATATTTTCTTTCAATGTCGATCATGTTTCTTTAAATTCATATTACAACGTACTCTATATTTATTATGCGGACAATATAAAAAAAATTAAAAATTCCATTGTCAATCCATCCGGAATTATGGTGCAATATAGAAAGTTTAGAAATTCAAGGAGTTCAATACACCTCTTTAAAAAATATCAACATAAAAACAACACCTGTCTTTTCACAAGTAAAAGGTGCAAGAAATTTTAAATATGTGTATTTCTAGCTTGAAATACGATACGTCAATTTTCTACGAGTAGGGTCCATTTTTTTTTAAAAGTCAAACCTGAATAACACCAAGCTGGCCAGACGACAGGAGTCTCAGCATCAACTTCCCGCATGGCCAGCGACCGCTGCAGCCCCACCAGCTTTGCTGCCACCGTCGCAATCTTCAAGCTTTATAAATCCAAAAAAAAAAAGAAATAATCCAAATCCCCACTAAATCACTGTTGATCACACCGGGATATGATCGTCATATCATCGATACACTGAAAAATTCCGGATGCACAATTCCCTAAACACATTTCACGCGCGCGACGTATCGAAATGAAATCTGAAACGGGAAAAAATTTAAAATAATTAACACATCTTGATAAAAAAAATCGAGTCGGGAGTCCATTTATTTTTGAGTCATTACATTTAATTGATACCCTGTGGGTTTCGTATCTATCCGTATTATCGGCGATATCATTGCCTTTCGTTTTATTGCCGGTAGATGGTTCCGATAGATAAATGTCGTATTGCGACACGATCCACAAAGAAGAAATGATGGATACTGTAAACGAAACACATGTTCCAGCCAGTATATTACAGATGTAAAACATCATGATTTATTGGTGTGATTAATTTAAATATACTCCCAAGTTATGATCGTAATCAATCTCGGACCCACTGCCACCGTAGTGCGAGCGGCGCAATAATTACGTTCTGCCTAATTTCGGTATTAAATATATCAAATCGCATTTATGAAGTTTTAATGGAAAAAAATATTAAAAAATTCATACGTTTGATATAAGCCATATATTGGGCATAAATTGAAATCACCACATTTGCCCTTATGGACTCCACACCATTTTTTAGTCAAATGCAAAAACTGGTTATGCATTAATTATTAATATATTAAAGTTCAAAAGCATCAAGGCTAAATTTAGTCTTGAAACAAAACACCATAAATGAATGATCTATCAAAACATCGTTTGAATCAAGATATTTGTACAACGGCATAATGATAGAATGCTGTTGTGATAAATGGAGAATCTGAATCATATTATAATTTATCATTAAGAAACGCACATGAAAGAATCTAAGTAGTAATCCATCAAGATATGTAAATACTTCATCAAAGGTTACATTATACATTTAACGATTAATAAAAATCAATTGTCCTACACGATCTTAATATCATATGAAGAAGTAAATAAAGAATTAGGCTAAATATACAAAATCGTCGCTAAAATATCATTATGTACATCATATACGTTGATTTATTAATTTAAAAGGCTCAAATTTATCTCTATGACTATTTTTATACAGTCGCATAAAATATATTTGTGTAATTAAGCGGGTTTTTGCGTAATATTTTCATTGAAATTTTATGATATTAGGTTAATTATAATATCGTACCAATCTTTATACCCAGATTTAATGTGATATGCATTAATATTCAATTATATAATCTGAGATACATTGATACTTATTATAGTAATGTAGAAAAAAATGCAAATATCTACGGATGGAACGGGATGATCGGGATAATACACAATCAATCGACTCACAGATCTCACAATTGCACGTTTAATATAAAACGAAAAGTATGAATAAAATAATTACTAATTCGATTTTTAATAAATACAATTAATTCCTATATACTGATTAAAAGCTAAAATGTTTGAAGATAAGCCTTCGTTTAGGCGAGTTCTTGTGAGATTAAAAAAATCTTATAAATGTTTAGTACAATTATTGACGCGAGAGATATGCACTTTCTCCCGAAAATTGCACAAAACTTAATTAGTTACGAAAAAATAAGGAACATATTATAAGATGTCCTAAAATAGTACAGAGCTGAATCAATTAGTTGAATTTCACTAAAAATGATGCAAAATCATACGGAAAAATTTCTTTAAACGAACAGAATTAGCATAATATTTTTTGTCAATTTAATCAGTGATTTAACTCTGCAGTATTTTTTTATAATTTTTCATTCAGTTGTCAATATCTACAACAATAAGATCAACATATACTCCGATGACTTAAGCCCTTAATTATGGCATTGCCCAATAGCAAAGGTATTGACGTTCAGAGAAATTAGCTATGAAGCTTTTAGAAGCTTTAGTATCAATTAGATGATATAGTCCCGAATATTAAAACAAGAATCGAGAGATTCGGTAATGCGAAAAATTCGAAGCAAAAACTTCCGCATCTCATCGTTGTAAGACTGTAAGATTGTATTCATGGAAGACGTGTACCCAGAATAGGAATAACTATTGTAAGCGTATCTCATCATTCATAGATTTTTATTGAGCATCGCTCCTTTCGTTCCAATCAAAATAGATTTCATTTGTGTTCTGTGTGAGATGAAAGGCTCAGTGTTAATATTAGAGGTCACGACCCCCAGGTAGGCCGGAGCACAGTTCCCGGGGAGAGTCCCGACCCGATCGCAGCACTAATTAATAGGAAGCACAAAGAGTGGCGGCCACGGCCCGTGGGAAAGTTCACACTTGGCGCGGTCCGCGGTTCTCATCCGGTGGCAGCCTTGAACTATGGCACCGCGGTATAAAGATCATTACGAAACCGGAATCTTGACACGATAGCCGCCTGGTCTCAAAGGACAGACGGCCAGACAGCTCTGGCTGTGAGAAGAACAGAAGTCAGCCAATAAATTACCGGCGGCCAACAAACGGCCGAGCTCGTGTGAACGGCTCTATTCCCGATGATCGATGAAAAAAAATTAATAATATCGGCTCTTTGGAAACAGCGGGGTGTCTCTCTTTAGTGAGTATGCATCTGAGGAGGCGATGATTACTGATTTGGACAGAGTACACGCATGTTGTAAAGCAACATCGGCATCTAAAAGCACATACAAGTGCTGATTACCAAATTTTACGAGTAAAGTGAGATTTTACTGATGTAGAAATTAAATTTCAAATTTTGCGATCTGTGTAACTGAAAATTAACGAAAAAAATTCTAGCATTTAGATGAGAAAGACAGGATCGCTGAAATAGCTAAACAATATTCAGATAATTGTTTAAAATAATGGAAAAAGCGTGTGATGTATCAGATGGAGATTACTTTGCTTAGATTTTGAGAAAAAATTACGTAAAAATGTTGGGATATAAATTGAATGTATTAAAAGCTAGAGATAATATTAATAATACTGGAATCTAGTGATAATGCATATTCGATTCTTTAAATAATCACGTTAAATCAACAGATCCAAATCCGAGATAACAAATCTAAATATAAGTTATAATACTGTTGCAAATAAATCAGAAAATCATTTTTTACACATATTTTAAAGCCTATAATATTTCGTGTAAAGTATTAATAAAATGTAATAGAAATAGAAAAATTGATGATTAATTCTTTAAATTAAAAATAAACGTGTTATAGATAATCGTTTGGCCTTTTCCTCTTCGTGGCCCAGACGTATTGGCCCAAAAGACTATTAAGCAAACAATTTGAACTAAGTTTATTTTCATTTAATTTAAAAAATAATGTATTTTATTGAATCGGATATCAGATCAAACCCTATAGATCAGTGGTTCTTAACCTTGTTGGAAGTACTGAACCCCATCAGTTTCGTATAGGTGTTCACCGAGCCCTTATATCATCACTCTTTCAAGCAATATCGTACAATAGTCGGGTGTGTGTTTCTGACCTCCGCCGAAACCTGAGACTTCGATCTCATCTGAACTCTTTAAAGGATCGAACCTACGCTTCAGAACCACCATCTAAATTAAATTATTTTCATTACAAAAATATAATTAGGAGTAATCCCTATATATTTGATCCAACATGGTGCTTCAAAACGCATTAATATACTGATAATTCATACGATTACTGTCTTAATATGGTAAAAATCCCACCGAAGATCTTTATTGGGTATCTACAACCTGTGCCATTGAATTTCTCAATATTAGGAAATCCCATTATCTACTCTGTGTCTTTTGCATCACGTCGACTATACACTTCTGACATACAGCTTCATTCCATCTGTTTAAAACGTTACACCGTTGAAACTTAAAAAGCTCATCCCAGGTCAGGGATCATTAGAGAGTTCCATACCTGCTTCAAGGTTCTTAAACTTGTTGGAGGTACTGAACCCCACCAGTTTCATATGCGCGTTCACTGAACCCTTATATCATATGTCGTATCATTTTTCATTATATTGTACAATAAGTCGGGTGTGTGTTTTGACCTCCGCCGAACCCGGGAAACTGACTCACCGAACCCCTGGGGTTCGATCGAACCCAGGTTAAGAGCCACTGCTCTAAGCAAATGTTTTTCAATATCTTCTCCTCGTCTTAAGGGTATTTATTTTTAATTTAAATGTTAGACTGATCTACTTCTTAGTGTCACGTACTGCTATTGATAATACGTAAATAAATATTGCACATTCTCAAATTGTTTAGAGATTTTCGCACGTTTAGTCGATGATACCATAGTTGGTGTTACCAATCAGGTTGGAACCGAAGAAAAAGCTCCGTCATTCGGGGACAAGGGATCTCTTTCAGAATGTCCTGGCACCTGGGTTTCACCTGCAACCGATTTTGTGTCTCACCTGTTTCGTCTGACTGCCGATTGGCCATTCACGTCACATACACAGCCACACACACTAGGAGGCACGTGACCTTCGGCTGCCACCTGTGACACACAAGACACGACTCTGGGTGTGATTGCTCCGACCTCTTGCTCTCGTTGCGCCGACAATCGTAATCGACGACCATCCATCACGCGACAAGAAAAAATCTGTGCCGGCGACAAAGAGGCGACAACCGTCTTTTGTCCGAAAACAATAATTTAGCATAAGAAAATTTCCACGATTTTTTTTAGCGTTTCGGGTTCATTTGCTGGCGCGACCTTTCGACTCGAACCGCCGAATACATCAACCGTATACCCCCTCCCTCTCTGCGCCGAGACATTTTTTTTTTCGATTGACACTTGCGACTTTTGCGAAATCGCATTCCACCGCGTACCGGATCAAATTCAAATTTGATTTTTTGAACCGAGCTGCGCACGCGCTGGCCTCGCGTGATTTCACAGGTGAACGTTCAAAATTGTTTCAATTAAAAACAATGTGTGCGTTTAAAATGTAACGTTTCACTTACCGTCTCGTTGTTAATTGACGTTCGTGCCGTCCGCGTTATGCGCGCCGGGACTAAAGTGTCGGTGCCACGGGATAATCGAACCGCGAGCCGTCCACCCGGCGGACACGCGAGCCACAGATTGATGCTCTCGGCGAACAGCGACGACCTCCGGAAACGGAAAACAGAACGAATCTGCTCCAATCGTGAAATTTGCAATGTATCGCATTACTTATTGCGGTTTCGTTCAATTAATATTTTTTTTATAATTAATTATTCTCAACACAAGAACAATTAAATAAATTTAGATTGCAGCCAAACTATGACGATTTCGATGTAATTCAATCAAACCGTAACAATAATATTATTTACTATGGTCGTGTACACACATTTATGTATTTATTACAATATTTTGTCAATCTAATCTCGTTTTAGGCGGACACTGTATATAAAATACAAGCAACATAACATTGATCGTGATAGTGAGTAATTATTGAACGATATTTAACCCTCTTAGTAATGCATTAGATATGATATGATATCATTTTCATTAATTGATTTTTCAATTGAGATATTTTTAGAGAACTGTACGTTTAGTCACAATTTTTCATATCGAAAATCATAAATTTCAGAATAACAAAGATGAGCGGTGAAATTTGAGCTCATATTTGTTGTCATGTTATAAAAATAATTTATAACCGAATAAAAAAACCTTGTAAAACGTGATAGAATTCATCGAAAAATTAAAGATGGTTTCCTAAATTTATAAAAGTACAGTGGTACCTAGACATACGAGTGCCCCAACATGCGAGTTTTTTGAGATACGAGCCGTCATGCGAGCGATTTTTTGCTTTGAAATACGAGCAATTTATTTTATTTATTATTTATTTATTTATTTATTTATTTATTTAAAGACAATGCGTGATTGGCATTACAGAATGACCCAGTTCGCCAATCACGCATAACACATAATAATAATACATGAGAAAATATATATTACATAACAAATATTATATATTACATAACGAAAATATATATTACAAACCTATATTACAATAAATTGAAGAAAAGAATTATAATATTTCATATAGGATATCAACAAAACGGCTATATTTGACATCGAATATATCCACATATTCGGCCAAATGGTTGAGCAAAGTAATAGCTCTGGCTACCGGAGAGTTCTTGAGTGAGCCTGTCCTCGCCTTTATTATGTTTTTGTACAATATTAGCTATTTATAAATTCTTATTCAAAAACACGTAACAAAAATAACTGGGGTGACATTTTGGGGGCTGGAACGGATTAATGGCAGTTCAATTAATTTTAAAGGGAAAATTTGCTTTGATATACGAGCAAGGTTGCGAACCGAATTAAACTCGTATGTCGAGATACCACTGTATAACATTGTGGTATAGAAAATCATGTAAAAAAGCCAATAATAAAAACCCAATAAACAAATAATACAAATTAGTATTCATACATATGTATTTAAATTATAAAAAAAAACTATCCATTTATAACTTTCTTAAAATCCAGCTATACAAATCTGCAGATACCGTTGGAATTTAAAGCACCGTTTTTTAGAACCGTTTTTTTTTTTTTTTGATTTCGTTCCGATTCAATTAATAAACCGGTTTCAGTTTTTTTTTTATTTTAACAGAGCTTTGAAATGAATTAAAAACCAAACACCGCTAAATATCATTTTTATTTCGGAACGAAATCCGGGAGTTGATCCGAAAAAATAACGGTTCATATCGGTTCATTATAATTTTTTAAAATAAATAAAAACAATTTTAAAAATTGTGTGAACTGTAATTTTTCCGTAATAAAAACTGGAACCGTACTAATATTATTTTTATTTTTGCCGGAACGAAACGCGAACCGAAATATAACGGTTCGAAGCCCTGATTAGATTGTACAGATTGTTTTAGGTTGGTATCAAAAGTAAGAAACAGCATTTTCTTCCACGCTCTTAGCAAATTGAATTTGTAGTTTAATTTTAGTGGACTGTTATATGCTAAATAAGTATCTATAAAATCCGTAAAATGCGAAATTTATTTCAGATCTACCTAATACTATCTATATATATCTAGTAATCTCCGAAAATATCTAATTTATTTCATAAAACGAATCGCCATCTCTTAAAATCGAAAACGTAAACAAATAAATCTCATTATAGATCCGATTACTTTCAAAGATTTTAATTTTTAATAAGCCGAATCAGTTCATCGTAATCTAAACACAAATCAAGTAAGAAAATAAAAAAAAATGACATCTATGCCCTTCACTGCCCTGATTTTTAATTTTAATTAATCTAATTTCTGATCAGGTAGCAAAATAAATCAAGAAAAAAATCTCTGACGACAGAGAAAAAAGGCACTGACTTAAAATTCAGTGTTATTTGTCCACATTTTACGTTTTATCGTAATATTTTAAGTATAATTAAAACCTTGATATAATACGTTAATATAATGATTTTTTATAAAAAAAATAGTGTACCTATTCCTATTTTATATATTATTTTACACTGTAGTCACTTAAATCTAAAATGTATATAATGAAAGTATATAATATCCATAAACATCCACACTATATATCAATGTGAATTAATTGATTAAATACTATTCATCAATAATAAATCAATTTATAATAGAGTTAATTGAAAGAACCTATCGTATTATTAAATATGATCGTATCGTTTGACCTTAGCTATAGCGCGATAATAGATTGCTATTTCCTGAAAATGCTATCTAATCAAGTTTTAAACTTAATAAATACATTAACTTTTAATGTACATAGAATTTACATTAGCAAAGTGTTCATTATATTATCACAGTGGGTCCATTAAATTATCGATTCTGGTCATATCAAAAAATTTGCACAATGACAAATGTTTGATATTTTAATTAAATTCTCGTATAGACGCAGATCGACACCTACTTGGTTTTTACAATTGCGATAACATAACCTTGCCAGTGTGTAAAAAATAATTACGTTAATAGTTGAGTCGTAATCAGTGGTACGAAATCAACGACTATATATAGAATACATAGAGCTGATGTTGCAGAAGTTGAATATTGACTGTGCCATATGAGGATGATAAACAGTATGTATCGGACGAGAACCATACGCGGTGAGGTCATCGGTTCATATCGGGTCAGCAGAAAGGGCATGAGGTCATCGCGTAAATATTTCATAGATCCACTTGAGTCATCGAAACCACAAATATAAATATGCTAAACAATGATTGTACACATGACATTCAGTGAAACAATGACATTTAGCAATATGTGTATGTAGACCATCCTGCAATTTAATTAAAATACATATATTGTATACTCGTTTCATCAGGACGTCCTATCAGTGGAGTGCGATTTGTTGTTATATTATTTTGGATATTTATTGCGTTGGGAATATATTATTTTTTTGCAATATTGATCTGTATGATGGATTATGGTTTAAAAAATAAATAATAGCATACGTCGAAAGTGCTGACACACACATACACACACTTAGCACACGGCACAGATTGCGAAAATTTGCGATCAAGCGATAAGCATGTCAGCGTTTGTGGCGACACTTCAGTGGCACAAAGGTCGTTATATAATAATACAAAATACGAGACCCGCCGTTTTTTTATTCGAGACCACTCGACCGTAACGGAAAACCAAACTCGATAATTGCAAAACGGCCGAGGGAAAAAATATGAGTCAAAAAATCCGCCAAAAGATTTGCGGTCGCGATAAAATCCCTGACTCCGAATCCGACCCCGACTCTGACTCTAACCCTGACAACGATTCATTTTTTTATTTATTAAAAAACTATGACGAAATATTTAAAGTACAAAGTCTCTGAATTAATTAACATGAACATTTTTAGTGAAGAAAATTGTTTTGCTTAAAAGTGCGAGATCTAATGATATTCATAAATCGCTAATAATCAATCATAATTTAAAGGTGTGTACTTCGAAATGAATAGTATAATAGAATACAAAAAAATAAAGCCATAGTTGATTATGAAATCGAACCAATGCCGCAAAGAAGTGACTTTTTAAAGGGCAGATACCACTACGAAACTAAGCCTTAATTTATCTGTATGTTGGGATTTTAAATAATTATTTATTATAAAATTCTTAAACATGGTCAGACAATTGGAATAAGCTGGATTGATAAGCCTAGCCCTGCCGAGGTCTATTGGGAATTTTTCGATTTTTTTCGAATAACTCTTTAATATAAATCTAATGAATAAATAATCATTGTCCTTTATTGCCTGCAATTGCGAAAAAAAATAAAAACAATATTCGCTTATGGGCGTGATGTTTTTCTCGCTCGCATCCGATACTATGTAACAAATGCGAGTGAAAAGTACTAGTGAAATGTACCACGAAAACTCAGTCGACGGCGTGTGCCCAATCTGTGGCGAGACATTGTCAAGTACGCTATCGATTAGTTAAAAAACATGGACCTATTTTTATTCTTAGAATAATCCTTTTTTTTATAAAAAAAATAAAATATTGATGAAGGAATCATCAATATCTTGACTTGAAATGTTTGAGGTCTCTGATAGACCCCCTTATCATCATAAGGGGGGACTCGGTTGTTTTCGAGCCGCCGTGACGGATGGGTTAAATGAAGAAACTCGTGAAAAAGTACCTAGAGGTCATATTTCAACATTTTTTATACCCAATAATAATTACTCTGGATACATCAATGGAATAGTAATGGAATGTAATTATTTATCACATTTACTTGATTATGCTCCATCGGATTATCATTTATTTAGATCAATGCACCACTTTTGATCCGACAAAAAATTAAGAATATCGAAGAAGTGAAAACGGATATCGAAGTCTATATTTTCATGCAGATCAAAAGATTGTTCTGTAGATGGCATATTACTAGAAAGATGTAAGAAAGTTGTAGCTATCAAGGGTGAATATATGATTAATAATTTATATGGTAACAAATTGGCTCTTTATTTAAAAATACGACATTTTTGTCTGTTATATTTGATTCATTGGCTCTTGAATGACAACTTTACTAAAAAAAATAACTCCTGATCTAATGATAGTTCCTGCCACGCGGAGAGACTAGTTTTCCTCCTTCCAGCTATCGTAGATTTTATAAGCTCACCTGATATGGGTTCGATCGCGAAGCGAGAGTTTGGAGTTGATCTGTCGCACAGGTTGATACAGCAGATTTTTTATTATTTTTTAGGTTGGGTGTTAAGGAAATCTTTAGTAGCTCCCGCGACACCGAACTGACCCAGATGGCTACTGGGGTCACTCACAGTCTCGCAGAATCTACAGAAACATGATTGACCGAACCGCGATCACTACCACATCCGACTCCGACAAGCGACTACATTCATCCTACGTGACAGTCATAATAAAATTATTGTGTTAAGATATCCAAATCGAATAAATATTTTTCATAGATTGTAGGTAACAACAATCTGTAATGATTGTATATATAACCCATGATAAAGTTAATGTAGTAAACGGATGGTTTAACCTTCCGGGAAAATCAATAAATTCCTTATGATATTAGCGATAGGAATAAATGTGAGATCCACCAACCCATATCCTTGCATTTAAACATCTATTGCATTTACACATTTATATGGGCGAAGCTTTGGAATTTACTGTAATCGATCCTTTCTTTGTCGAATAAATAAATAAATGTATTAATTAATAATTTCGCATTGTTATTTTTAATTCTCATGCTTTTCTTTTAATAGTCCAATCTAGCGGAGACCACCAAACAGGACACGATGAAATAGGGTTGTTTATGGCAATATTTTGATCTGTAAGATTTGCATTGAGAAATTTATTTCCGGCCTGAATAATTCGTTGAATTTCAAAATAAAAAAAGATATATCAAGCACCAATAAATCGTATCCGTCCAATCATCGGTGATCGTTATTTATTACCAATGACTAACAAATAAATAAATCATAATTATATTTAAAAAAACATATATGTATAAACAATAGCTAATCTAAACCAGACGAATGTTGATCCACTTATTATACACCGGATCATGAAATAGTATCGCGGAGTCACAAGTTTTTAATACACTAGGCATTATTAAAAATCGTGATTATGCTTATCTCATGTAAATATAATATAACATAGATTAGATTGTGAAATTGAACTTAACATAATAAAATTACGACTTATTTACTTTATGAATGTTGATATTATAATTTATTTCTGTGCATTGAAAACAATTATTAGGTCGTGCGGTCATGGGTTTACCACAATACATAGTTCATATCAAAAGTTCACATATGCATTAAACCCCTTATCTTAATCTAAGGATACAGACGATAACAATGTGTGTCAGGTATTTTGTTTTGTATGTTATTACAATGTGTTGCGATTCAAATTATTCAAATGCAGAGGTCAAATTTCGGCGGATAAATATATTTTCGCATCGATCGGAGTAGGTTCAGAGGCAGATGACCCCGTATAATCATAGTGTTTGTGAACCTCTAATCGCCGTATCATATATTTGCATGGGATTAATCGTCTGCAGTCTGCGAATATCGCGTTATCATCAGATTTGAATCCATTATCAGTTGTCACATGATATGACGGTCTCACACGATACAATCAAAAGCTGACCTGTCATTGTCATAATATAGCCGTGTTTATTTTTGTGATGATGATAACGTAAAACGACATTGAACCAACAGTAACAACTCACCTTTCTAAATAACGCCATATATCATTTATTTTCAGCGTTATTAAATAAAAATCAATTATAAACGCGATCGTACGTGTATACGTCTCCATCTGATAAGAAAAATTAAAATAATCGTATGACCCTCAATATTGATCAGTGAAAAAATATCGTTTTAGATAAACCATTAGTACAATGTATGGGATTGGATAATTCTTTAACGGTTTGATTTTCATAATCTAACTGATTTATAAATCAACTATCTAAATTGATTCTAAAGCAATGTATTAAATGGTCTTAATGTTACTTATTTTACATGAAAATACGATTTTTAACACCGTAAATGGGACTTAAGGATTAAAATCAACTAAGGGCTCGAAATAGAAAATTTAGAAAGAACGTAAAATAATATTATTTCTAAAATTTCACGAAACTGAACGATAACGTCCGCGGAGCTGCAGCACCCCCAAGCAAATTGAGAAAAAATATATTTTTATATATTAATTGATAATATATTATATATTAAAATATGAGCGAATTATTATTTTTTTAATTTTAATATTTCGCAGCACCAACATTTAATAAACTGATGCGACGCTCCAGTTTTTGTAAAATTCAATGAATGATTATCAATTTTAACAATGAAATCATTCACAATGCATATTTATAGTAATTTAAACGTAATGACATCATCGTAAAGAAAATTCTAAATTTATCTATCATCAAAATATTATCGTTTGCAGCATGAAATAACATCTTAATTTTTATGACAATGTTTACTAATTCAATTTTCAGGAATTTGCTATTAATTCACGTGATTTTTTTATTAAACGCCATAATTTAATGGGCTCTCGATTAAATTTTGGCTTAATTGGACCATCTTTAGTGTTGAATATTCTCAACAAATGCTATGGATAGAATTTTACATAATTTAATACTTTGAGATCGGCTTGTACTATTATTAATATGGAAATATTTATTTAATATACATAAATTATGAATTATTAAATATATAAAGAATCGTTATCATTATATGGTTTTATGAATCATGATTACACTAATTAATAAAATATTTCTCAATAAATCATGCCATTTTTTATTATTATTCGTTAAGATTTAATTGATAGATGTCTCGACACTATGATTTTTGTAAATCAATAAAAAAAAACGACACCTTCGAAAAATCTACAGATCCTTAATCCGAACCCATGTACAATTTTGACGTTACTGCATAAATTAATTAAAATGAAAACGACATTGACTCCAAAGCCCGAATAAAATAAACAATAATATAAAATATAATTCTGTTTGACGTCACAGTAATATAGTTTGCGTGCCTTTATTTCGGCCTGTCATACAGAAACATTACGCAACAAGATTTTCTATTGAAGACAGAGGCAACTAATTAATTTTATCAGGTCTACCACCTGCCATTTTGAGGTCAAACACGTTGATAAGTGTGAGGTACCGACCCAGTTCTCTTATCACGGACGAGGCGCATTTTCCACATTTTCCAAAGGCACACGGGCATTAACTGCCGCTATCACGTTTGTCATACTGCAATTCGTTACGGTCAATGTATACGTCAACAATGCAATTTTAATTGCACAAGACCGACGACGCGGGCATGTCGACACAGGGGACATTTGTTATTATTAAAAATGAAAAAGATGCAAGCTTACGTGGACAATAAATTACAAAAAAATAATGTGTTATTATAACATTTACATTTTTGGTATTAATATAATTAAAGTAATCTGAATGGCGACAGATAAATTTCAATCGTGACCCCGTGCCGGATGATTGATGATCATGTGGAAAAATATTGCCGAGGAAAATTGCAAATAAAACAGAATCAATACGACTCCATTGTGCGCGCGTCAATTCATCTGGCGTCTATCAATTGGTTGATTGTTAATAAAGATTCAGATTTGTTGGGCCGAAGACAACTGCGGCGCTTTGTCAACAGGTGCGTTGACTTGCAAGAGTTATCTGTAATTATTAATTATTCAATTATGTATTTAAGTTGTGTGCAACAGGTGAAAAGTGGAGACAATGTTCAGAAGGCCTCGGTGCAATTGACAAAATTACCATGCGGGGTGATCTTTAACCCATTAACCACTTTGCAATGCAACCTTTTTCATATTTGGATGTGTTGAAAATTAAATATTTTTTTTTTTTAAAATACTTGGTATCTTTGTTGAATAGCTGAATAAAATGAAAGCTTAACATATAAGTAAATACATCTAAAGTGAAGCTTGTAGGTCGATACAATTTTTGCTAAGAACCATCTAGACCAGTGGTTCTTAACCTGGGTTCGATCGAACCCCAGGGGTTCGGCGAGTCAGTCTCCCGGGTTCGGCGGAGGACAAAACACACACCCGACTTTTGTACGATATTATGAAAAATGATACGACGTATGATATAAGGGCTCGGTGAACGCCCATGTGAAACTGGTGGGATTCAGTACCTCCAACAAGTTTAAGAACCACTGATCTAGACATAATCTCGGTGAACATAATTTGGGAGTGAAATCGGGGACAATTAATCTCATCAAACTACCGAGAGTCCTTCATTTTTGTGCCGCTTTTCTTTCATAAAGCCTAAGCTTGTATCCGTATCTAGCCAAAAATATCCTTGAAGAAGAATTATCTGGCTTAATTTTGACTTCTTGAAAGATGTATCCCTCTGACTCAAATATTCATAGCAGGTGTTAAGTGAATTCAAATATTAAATTTATTTTGATCGATAATATTTTTCGGCTAGTTTAGTAATATTTTTTTCTTATGATCAATGGCTAAAATTGTTCATATCTTCGTTGAGATCTTTTATAATCAATGAGAACTCAGACATGCTGGGATTGTTAATTTTTTTTTAAATAGTGAGATATTTATCATGCGATAGGAAATATTATTGTAAAGGTACAAAAAATTCTAGAATTCTTTCTGGAGCTAGTTATAAAGTTAGCCATGCAGTATTCAACTTGCTTACGATATTCAATTTCTAAATAACTTAACGCGTACAGTGAAAATGTGTAAAAAAGTATAATCTTCGACAGTAACAACTTGAACATCTACGGAACGGCATTACTGGCTTATACAAAACGTAAAATATGCGATTATTACAATATATGAATATTTTTAAAAGAATCTTAATTGCAAAATATCCATTTTTATCTTAGATAATGTCATATAACATACAAATACGAAATATAAATACAGGACATTTATACTTTCCGTATTTTACGAAAAAAAAAACTGTAGCCGGAAAACCAGACCGGATTGTCAACGTATGTATTACTAATTAGTCAGATTTGAAAGGCTTCTTTCAATGCAAATGAAGAAAAGAATATTCTGATATAATGTGGAAGTTTTTCGACCATAAAAATATTTCTGAGACTAATGAAGCTCTATGGCGAAATCACTCCTATCGTGAATTCCAGAATAATTCTTGCTTGTCATTATATGTTGTCTAAATTTATATACACTATGTATTTATTTATTTGAAGACGATGGATAAATTACAGAGCGCCATTCACCCATATAAATATTCTAAAGATTTAAGGGTAATGAGCCACTAATATTCCCCCCGGTGTCATTATGACAATTATGACACCGGTTAATTTTAATATTATTTCAGTTGGATTGATATTAATATTATTTGTTTATAATTACTCATTCTACGCAGGATAGAAGAATTTAAATTAATGCATTCCAACGCGCCAAATTCCCTAATTAAATAAATTTATAAAACATGTGGATGTAATGGGTCTCTTCCTCCTACATACCCCTTGGCCAGTGTTCCCTGAATTCCCTGAATTCATAGTTTTCGTCGGACATCTGTCCGACTACTAACTTAGCTCAGTCACGGTTAAGTTATATTATCGTTACTTATATAAGCCATAACACTGGATATAAAAATTGCATGTACATAAATATGTATGTACATAAAAAATAATCCTCGGTAAACTAATTATGTTAAGTTAAGCGTTATAGTACGTTAAGTGTACACATTACAATTCAGTTTTGGGCAATATGTCCCGGAATTGGCAACCCTAACCTGCATTTATCTCCCTAAACGCAGGTAGATAGATGTAGATTAGATATCGTCATGCTAAATGCATGCGCTTATAATTCCATAGACGTCTGAAACAATTAAATCCAGAAGATATCATGCTTTTTTATTTTTTTTATCCATGTGCTAAGCAATGTAAAAGAATGTCCAATGAAAAAGATCTAATAGCATTGTCTAATTGATGTTATTATTAAAAGCAGGATATAACATATGAATACCACCAGTATGTGGATTAAGTGGATTTCATGTTGAGACCTTTCATTTCTGAAATAAGCATATGTCAATATCGAATCGTAAAACACAAGAGACATTTGACCAAACGTGTCGAGACACTTGCAGATGAAAGGTCACTCCGTTACCATCGATCGTCAACCTATAAATTACAGATATATATATATATATATATATAAATAACGACATCATCAGCTCATTTGGAAGCTAGTAATGTATCAGCACATTTTTTTTATCCAAATAAAATTTGCCCCCCACATCGATAATTTTATTCTCATAATCGATTCAAATATAATAGAGGTTAGCCGGTTTTTCTATGAATCACAATATAATGATGACAACTGACATTACTGGTCAATTAACGGGTCAAAGTTGTTTTGCATTATTCAATCGATAGGCAGTCAGTCAGTCAGCTAGCTGACTGACTGTCCCGTAATTACATGCATGTGATTTTGTTTATGAACGCGATATAATGATCGTATTATGATCGAAAAAAAAATTTTGAAGCAAGGGTTTAACGTTGAGTAATACATCAAAGTCTTTTCAATACAAAGCTATGCCTCGGGACAGCAATTTTCGTACGCCATAATTGCTTGTAAATTTTCACCAATAATTGCTGCGGCCATTGATTGTGTACATACATTTTTTTCGTATTAATTGTTGCCAAAATAGCGCGGACCGCCAGTTAAGAATGCCTGGACAAAAAGATTTATTTAAAACTGTACTAGCTCGGCTGTCACCCGGTGAATTGATTGCCGTGAGACCGCGGACATATTATGAATACATTAAAACCAGATCTCCAAATGTATCAGCTGGACCAGCAATTCGATCATACCTAATATCGATGGAAAATTCCGGATTTTTTCTCACTAGATTTTCCCCGAGCAGAAACGAAACCGCGGCCTCGGCCATTGTACGTCGATTCAATCAACCGAATGCATTAAGTCGTAAAACCGTGACATTTTAATTACAAATCCGATCCAAGTTCATCGAAGATCAGAACCTTTGGTCTATGACACGATTACGTGATCTGCTGCTATTCAGAATGTATTAGACAGAGAGTCATTAACATCGTCACAAATTGCCGACAAAAACAGTAATTATTTTTTTTTACGTCACATACCGTAAGTACGTGCATGAAGTCTTAAAAAAAATCAAACTAAAACAATAATCGGCACACGCTGGAATAATATAACAGTGTTGACCTATATCTATCGGCAATATCGCGATCCCATTATCTATCAGTCCCCATACAATCAATCGACACATATATTACATGCAGTGTTCACGGAGAATCGCATACTATTCTTTTATTTATAAAATAAATACGAACGTGATAAATCAATCTTCATATTTAATCTACGAATCTAATTTTTATCCCAAACAAAAATCTAGATATAAATACAATGATTTAATAAATATCACAATACATAAGCGGATATTAATTCAATTATTCTTGTGGTAATTTTTAATAAACTTATGTAGGTTTTTACGAGGGTTAGTGAAAAAGTATTCACATTTATTTAAATAATAATATTTAAATATAGTTGGATTCTCAATACTTTTTTAATACTAAATACATCTATCAAAAAACTTTGATATCTTAGCCGAGAAAGCAATCACCGCTGCCTTCACTTCTTCGTCCAAGGCAGTGATGGTCAACCTATGACACGCGTGTCAAAGGTGACACGTCAAGTTATTTTGGATTCGTTTCAGCAGATGGGGGCACCCAATATGGTAGAGAAAATATGTGGGATTTATGAAATTGTTAATGGAAGCTATTCGACGAGGAAAAATATTTGAGCGATTTGTGGAGAGTTTTGTATATATTATGGTCAGGGGCGCGCCATACGGCAAGATTGAGCGGCGCACACAGGCACCAGGGAGAAAAGATGGAAAAATTTGCAACAACAATTTGGAAAAGTATGCAATAATAATTTATAAGTAATTGCTTGCATCTTTTTCAAGCACAACCCAGATCTACAAAGGCGATAGTTGAAGTTCTGCACACAGGCGCCGGATATTCTCGGTGCGCCATTGATTATAGTATTTTTTTAGAATAAGGATCTAATAAACCAGAGGTTCCCAATCTTTTTCGGTTTACGGCTCCCTTAAATACATCAGATTTTTTTCAAAATTTTTGACCTTCTTAAAAAAAGCGAGCGCAAAAAGATGGCGTAAAAAATTCGAGAACTGGGAGTTCTAACAAATTTGCTGAATTGTTTAATTGAATTTTTCGCGGCGCCCTTATGACGTCACACTTTGGGAATCCCTGTACTAAACTATATCCAGCTAAATCAATGATTCCCAAAGTGGATCCATATAGACCCAGAAGTCGATTTCGACTTACAGGGGTCTTTGACAAGGAGAAAAAAATGGGACTAATCGAGATATACACGTAATCGGCTCGATTAAAAGAAAGGTATTCATGTTGCTTATCCTGCAGCTATCGGAAGAAAATTTTTGATAGCTTTTCTATCTTAAAATCTCGTAGAAAGGGGTTTAAACGCGGTTACCAATCTTCCTATGAAAAGAAAAAATCGTGGAAATTTTAGACTATACCTCACTAGTTTGAATCTAAATATTAAAGAATTAATACCAGAGCATCGGGCTCATTAACAGCATTATTTGTCTATTCATTTTAGGTAAGATTTTAACTAGTTTCAAGTCCCAGATCTAAATATTTACTTACTGTGTCTTTTCAATAAAGGTATAAATAAAAAATATACATGTTCTTAATTTTTTTTTACAATTATTTACAATACAAAAATCCTCAACAAAGTGAGCGGAATGATTTTTGTCAGCTGTACAATACATTTGAAGTTAATATCATTAGTAAATCATTAATTTTAGGAATGGAAAGGGAACCACAATTAGAACGAACCACAAAAAGAACGACAATTTACGGGGCAAAAAAATATTACATATTAGATACACAATAAATACACTGAAATAATAACTAGAATTAAAAGTTAATAGGAAATTTGGGGCGCTTGGAATCTATTACTATAAACTTTCAGCTTCCAGAAATCTAACAATGGGATAATTCACAATTATTCCCTATGCTTACTTAAGTGAGGCTTTATTCTCGGCGTTAATAAGGAAAAATAAAAACAAACGAAATCGACTGACGAATGTGATTAGTAACCCTTTTTGGTATTGACGTCAACGAAATACCTAAACTCTAAATTAAGAAATTGGCAAATGCAATTCAGCAACAAAAATGTCACGAACGTATTGTTTTTGCATTTTTAATAAATAAAATATTAAAAAATTGTGTATATTTCCAGATGTGACACGGCAACCGAGTTTAATTAGGTTTCTTCTGAATTTTGACTAGTGTCATGACTTGTAGGTAACATACAATCAGTTTAACAATGTAAGTTAACCGCGAATGATTTAAGTTAATACCCGGATAGGCGTTAACCATTCAGCGAAATCTAAGCGAAACTTAAACTACACTTGACTAAAAACTAACTAATAATATCAATAATATAAAGAGAATATTTTAAAACATCTGAACGCAGTTCTTAGAACTGCGTTACCTGCTTGTATCCTTTTAACGACAACTGAACGGTACGGAGTATTGCTGATTGTTAAATCTTTTTTTTTGTATTTGAATCTCTTTATTATTTAAGTATTCTATAAATGCATTTCACGTTGATGGAGAGGATTTTTGCTTCAGTAGAATTAAAAAAATCTTGTTAAATATCGTCAGGCATAAATACTTTATTTCTTTTAGTTGTAAAAATAGACGCTTCAACAACGAATTTTTATTTTTGTCATTTATGATCTAGATTGCTGCTCAATCGGATACAAATTTGATTAAAATTAAATTTTAACGCGCGTCAGCAGTTCAAAGGTTAGAGAGCGCTCTTCGCGGGACTTGATGTGTCACGATTTAACAGTCTATTTAGATTTTTGACACTGAGAGGGAACATATAATGCATTTTAAACGCTATGGCTGATATACCGTATACATAGATTTGCTCTCGATGAAAATATATTTCTGTATCGAAGAGCAAGAAATGTGATTTTGAAATCTTCGCCAAAGAACGATTATAATAAATTCTACGGTCGTAAATTATTACATAAATACGGGATAACAGATCGATATTTATATTTTTGAATCGTTTGACAATCAAAGGGGCCGGGTCGACCTCACTTGCGCGTTTAGCCGGAGGTATCGCGATCGACGCCCGGGACGAGCGCGGCCCGGTGTTGACGAACCGGAGCGATAAGGCCGCTTAGCGGCCGATAACAATGAAGTGTAACAACGACGATAATCACTGTGACCCGAATTAAGAGGCGTGTGACACGCGAGGAGGCGACAGGTGATCGCAGTAGTATTTTATTTTGACGAAAAAATATATAAAGTAACATGCGAAACACCATGTAATTACGAAACATTTTTTTGGTTGCAAGTTCAATGCACATTCGACGATTTCTGTCCCTTCGACAAAAACAATACATTAGAAAAGGTGCGTCGCCAGGTAAATTTCTGGCAAATTCTCAGAATACATACCCCGGAGCGACGTCGAAATTATCGCAAAATTTTGCGCGTCGTCGCTCGCGTTAAGGATTTCGCAAAACGTTCTGAACATAGATCGAAAATGATTTATTAGCTCGCAAAATATGACAAAACAAGTTATTAAAAATAAATAAAAATCGTCGAACGACGCCGAATTCGCACACCCGTCCGACAAACGAAGACGGCGGCAAAATGCCACACGATAAATTAACAATAACGAAATTAATTATAATAATTGCGGCGATAACGGGCCGACCGATCGCTCGCGGGGGGGCGCAATTTAAAATTTGGCCAATCGGGGACCGTCGAAAAATTTGGGTTAAACATATATTTTTTTTTAACAATCAAACGCAACGACTCAAAAATGTGAAAGCGGATCACAACACAATACAATCGATAATATTACATAAATATGGATCGAGACACAACAAAAATCGATTCAATATTATCGATTTACTGTCAAAAATGTCAATATTATGTTTGTTTTTACCTCTTTAATCCGAATTGTTTTTGAAGATCGTTCTTTATTGTTTTTTTTTTTGTAAACTGTCGGCTACAAAATCACTCGACGCAATATCGAATCGGACGTCGCGGAATCGTTTTGGACACTGTTATCAAACAAACACCTGAGATGCGAACCGAACGAGACCACAACACGTCTCGCACGCGCCGCCACCGCGCCGCGACTGGCAGGTGCGGGCGAGGTGGGGCGGAGGGCGGCGGGGAGCGGGGTGGGTGCGCACGCGCATCACCTTGCAAGGCCGACTATGTGTATCGCCGTATGGCCGTATGGCCGTATGGCCGTATTGCCGTATCGCCGTATCGCTCATGTCGCTCGTATCGCTCGTGTCGCCTGTGCCGCTGGTTGCGTCACTCGCCGCCCACAACCGCGCAACTTTCGCGACTTTGCAGATCTCGAAGGAGTCGTCGGACGGCGTCGACGACTCTGACCCGTCGGGTCGACGAGGTCGCTCTCAACGGCGTGGCTACCTCATAACGCAACCGCGCAAAGCGGCCGGACGGAGGCCCTAAATCTCTATACGTTCGATCCGACAAATTTACTATTTATTAAAATATCGAAAAATTGAAAAAGGTTAATTTGACTTGAACACGTTATTTGAAATTAATATAACATAATAAATATAATACAAATAATAATGAAAAATATTTCACTCAATTAATACAAACGCTGCTACCGTTCTTTTAAAAGAACAATCACCGTCGTGTTACGGACGCGTGTTTTATTGCCATATGAGAAGTGAATTGTTTTTGAATTATTGATATGCGACAGTGGTGGCCGACCCTTACATACTGTGTGCTAATTTTTTTCACACACTAGTTCAGATGACCCATACGGGTCCATTTTCTACCTATTTATGTTCATAGCTAGGGTTAAAAAATGTGAATAGTGGTGGCATCTATCTAACTTGCATAGAAGAGGAATAAGAAGTTAAAAAATCACAAATCTATAATTGTGAGAGATGATCACTCGTGCAAGAGAATAATCCCTGACGCTGAGCCCCCTGGCGGTGCTACAGCTTCCGGAGAGTCTCAGTTGATAACTTCTTGCTCTAGTTTTATTTATAAATTTTACACATTTAAGGTTATCCTTGCGACCTCTTGATGTATAATGCGGTGAAGGTTTAGTGCGGGACGATTTAAAAAAACATTCTGCCTTTTCGTTAACGGCGCTCCGTCAGTACGCGCCCTGAGGAGTTTAACATAATCTAATTCTTAGACACCGTCGACGAGTTCACTATGATCTAAAGTTCGGATCGATCATATCATAGATTAATGTTAATTACAATCGAATTATGATTTTCGAGTTAACCGCTGGTGAGCGCAGATAATACTCGGATGGGGGATGACCATTCCGAAGAATTCTGAGTGACGCCGGTCAACAGAGGGGTGGGGTGGAGGCTGACGACCTTCATTTCACAAAAAAATAAACTGTCAAAAATACACCTATCCCTTGCTTAACACAGGTTCGCTTTAACACGGTTTCAGTTTTGTTGAAAAAAATATTTTTTTCAATTAAAGGTTGCTTTGTAGACGTGCGCACAGCTACGGGAGTTTCCGAGAATAACGGTTAAAGTATATCTGGACGACAACTGTCGATTTTAAATGTAAAAAAAAAATGGTACACCTGAAATAAATATCTTTTTTCTATGTTCAGAATGTTTCAATAAATTTTCAGTTCTATCTACCTATTTCTTTAATATTTAAAAAAATAACGTATCCTCTCTTTTTCATACATTTGTTAGTCTCGCTTAACACGTTTTCACTCAACACGGTAATCTAGCAGAATCTATCTTTCGTGTTAAGCGAGGGATGGGTGTATAAGCTGGAAAGTGGGCAGCAGTGCTCTTTGGTATAAAAATTTACTGCGGTGCAGAAGGCAGCGGGAAACCACTGCACTGTATATTTCCATGAAAACCGTGTCCATGATCCTCTATAAGAGGACTCATGTACATGGTCACGTTCCTCAGAAATAAGGGAAAGTGGATTTATTTATGGAATAGTTTATATACATAAAAAAAAATAATCGCTTCAAGACTTACATTGACCGTTCCCGCTTTATGATATCTCTAGAGGTGTGTGAAGACAATCCGTAACTAATTATCAGTTGGAAACACTGACTTCTCCCAATAACACGTGTTAGCTAGTGGTTCTTAATTTTTTTGCAACTATTTTTTTTTGTAGTTATTAGACAAAATTTAAATACATTTTATGTTGAGTTTGTTGTTGTTTATTACCTTCATATTAAAGGTGAATATCAGCCGTTCCTTATAGCAGTAGTATAATGGGCGACTACGAGCTACATATTTTTACTGTATATATTTAGTTTTAAAAAAGACGTTCCAAAATTAGATATGCTTTTAGAAGATAAGCTAAAAATTCCAGAAGATATTTTTCTAATACTATCTGAAAATACTAATAACTATGTAAGAGATAAAGATTTGACAATGAAAACAATACTTATAACAATTTACAAAACACTTCTGCATTGCTAAAAAATTAATTTAAGCACAAATAAAAATGAATTTTATTTTACTTGAGAAACAAAGTTCAGATGCTAAATAAAATCTGATCAAAATATGTAAAAATGCTTTTATCGCTTTAAACATTTTATTCCATGTAAACAACATTTATCGAAACCCAATCAGATTGTTAGAGAATAATGATTAATTAATTTTTTAATTTAGGATTTAGAGATATTTTATTTTTAAATCTAGAAAATAATAGGTAATTGATTTCGTTTGTTTACAATATAAAGTATAGAAATATGTATTTTAAAGATATGTTAATTGTAGCATTTATTTTTATAAAAGTTTGGGATCTTTTAAAGTAAAAAGATATGTATTTGAATGTAAAAGGCAATAAATAATAAGGGATTCAACTTTATTTTACACTAGTTTAACCGATAAAGAGTTTTACATATTTTTATTTTTTCTATTGAAACAAAAATATTTTTTTTGTTCAACACGCATTAAAGCCTTAGCTTTTAAATCGTCTTTTCCTTTATACAAAACTAAATGCAAAATTCATCACCACCGAAGTATTTATAATTTCTTAGCATTATATTAATTTATTTGAATGTCAATGTATTAAAAAAAAATCTTTACAAAGTTATAATGATTTAAAATCTTACTATCACTGCGTTAATTATACTTATTCATTACTTCTTAATAATTGTTATTTTTTATATTAAACTAATATTTTCAAGAACCTGAAAATGAGTGATTTTTAATGTATTATTTAATTTTTTGATTGAGAATTGATTCGTCAAAAGCTATAATATAAAAAAGATTAAATAAAAAAAAATCATTAGTTGATAATGTTCATAATTATTCACACTTCCTCATTATCGGAATAATTTGCAACAATCTAACACTATAATTAAATTGAGCAACGCAACAATAATATTTTTGTTCTCGCCTATACACTCTTGTATGTATTGACAGGTTTATAGTTAATAACAATAAACCTGTTAAAGGAGAACGTTCTCTCAACTCGGAACGAAGAGTTGCAATGAAAATGCTCCCGTTCTCTGACACAGGTGGTTGGTATATCGCTATCCCGCTCTATTTCGAGCCGGCGCGCGCGAGTGCGAGCGAGAGCGGCGAGCGATTGACCCCTCCTACTGCCGGCTACTTCACCTGTCCATTGTGAGAAGCGAGATGGTGAATGAAATATTTTACGAGGGCACACCGTGTGCCGAAAATAACACCACAAAAAATAATATATCACATTAATTATTAAAATATAATATGATAATATTAACAATATTTATATTTTAATTAATTAATATAATAATATCGAATATAAATTTTTGTATGATCCTGTACCTCGGGTAATGAAACAGTGGATATGACTTACTACCACCGGCAGTACTAAAGACGAGGATAGCGCTACGCAGACTCCGTTGGATGGAGTGGATCGAACGCACGGCGCGGCTAAATGATATAGATTCAGGTGATATCAGAAACCGGAACACCGGTACCATTTTCACGCCGAGTACCAAAGGCTGAAGATAAGAACAAATAATAAAAAAAGGCGAAGTCGTTCTTCTAAACTGGTCTTGTTAGCATACGTAAAGTTCAGAAGCAACGAGACCAGACGGAAATCGATAATTAGGAAAAATGGTCGATTAAACACACGTACAAATACGTACCGTCGTAATAACGCAGATTATTCAATACCAATAATAATGGACAAAACGATTTTTCATGTTACACGAAATATTTCGTAATTCGATAACAATTACGGAGCGTAATTAACCAATTTATTGAGGAAATTTCGCGTGCATGTTTCCATTACTTTATCGCTTTAGAATTTTAATAATATTCGAAAAAGCCATTAATTTATATCAGCTTCTATAATTTCAATAACTTACAAATGAATCGAATCTATCATGTCTCAAAATGAAAATATTCAATTTGCATTAAATATATTAACAATCGTTAAAGTGAAGCGATTGATTGCAGCTTTATGACATGAGTGACATCAGTGGTCGGTAGGGGCCTTTACCGAACGGGGTCATCTATATAATATATTACTTGGAAGGAAGCACAATGCATACTTCAACAGCCAGATGCAAAAGTATAGATACAATTAAAATAATCAATATAAAAAATATTAATTTGTAATAGAAGAGACCTGCAGATGTTATTGATGGTATTGCAATCGTCATCGATACGATGTCTAACTAGTGAACAACTTTTAATACATATTTTAATCGTTTTGGACATGCTAAACTGACAGGTCAGTGACACTACGTGTGGCAGATGCATTGCAAATTGAAAGTGAAGATAAAGTCACAGGAGCAAAGTTTCCATACCTCAGATAAATAGTGGGTGTAGTTCTCAAGGACTAATCCATAACAATCACACGTGGGTTATTTTAAAGGTAGTGACAATCAAATCCAAGATCTGACAGAGCAGATTCCGCTAGTACAAACATACATATATATCGACTCAAGAAAGCAATCTTACTGTATCTCCAAAAATCTAATTTTGCAGGAGAACAAAAAACGATATAAAATAGGAACAGTTTTTAAGCTAAAAGATGTAGATCCGTAATTTGTAAGACTTCGTCAGTTTTTGAAACAAACTTAAAATAAACTATTATTGAAAACTCATTAAAATGCGTCTAATCGGGTAATGTTTTTTTTATATTATTTAGACCAGCAAAAATGCTGTATCTTTGAATGGATATGTATAACAAAACATAATAGATTTGTAATTCTAAGAATTCATTAATATCTTTACTTGAAATGTTTAGGATCTCTAAGAGACCCCAGAGAGAGCATATCGACCATGTTTTGATTTTTTCTACTAATTAATGTGACATGTAAATGATGAGCACACGGCGACGTCCCGCCGCAAACTGAGCCGTGCGCTGAGTTCTCGCAGCACGTGTCCAGTACGTTTCACTCGCACTTGACATATCGTACCAAATGTGAGCAAGGAAAAACATAGCGCCCCCTATTTTTATTGTTTATCGGACGATAAAGGTCAATGATTATCTATAATATTTATTCTTCAGACTTTTTTAGACAAATACAAAAATTTTGTGACAAATATGATTTATATAAAATAAGTTATTCAAGTTAAATAAAAAATTTGGGGTCCCAAACAGACCCCATCAGAACGGCTAGGTTAATCATACATAAATGTTGCCGTGGTCAGGGATTCGGACCTTTTTTGTTTCCCTTCGGTTTTTGTTTCGGATCAATTAAAAACCCATATTTCTTGGTTTTTGGTTTTCAGTTAAAATCGGAGTGATTATTTTTTTAATGTTTTCATTTGTAATAATTTTTCCCCTCAAGTAGGGTAATAAATAAGTGCGTTTTGTATTTATGATTATCCTCTCTTGATTAGCACGGATACTGTATTTAGATTTGAAAAAATAAATTAATTTATTCATGTTTCTGAATGTATGAATTTTTTTCTAAAATTAGATTACTATTAAAAGAACGTTAAATATTTTTTCATGGATCAATCCAAAACATCGACCCTGGAAAGCAAACAAAATTGCTGTATCTCGAAAAAATAAATTTTACAGAGGAGTCAAACAAGGATTTAAAATGTTAATACCTCTCATATTAGTAAAAGATGTAGAGCAACAATTTAGTTCTTTCAACGTTTAATTTAGTTTTAGTTTAAAAAATCAGGGATAGCAGAAAGGCCGTATCTCTAAAGTACCTTAATATTTGATACAGAGAAAATTTTGGAACTGTTTTGTATTAGTCAAATACGAAAGAGGTAACTATATATTTTAAAAAATCGACAGTAATTTGGGCGTACATTTAGTGGACAGAACCTAAAAGTTTCTAAACTTCATATCTAAATTTAAAATCATTGTATGAGAATGAGACTTTATGTTTTTAATGATATATAAAATTGATATTCGCATTTTTTTTCGAGATACGCAAGATTACTTTCTTTCGTCGATATGTTGATAGAGTTGAAAGCACGTTCCTTCAATATTTTTTCGATAACTTGAATATCCAGGTCATCAAATCCTTCTCCACCAATACAACGAAAAATGTTAATTCTCTTTTCGTATTCATCTTTCCAGTAAATACTTTTGGTCTAAACTAGTTCCTGCAAACATTTAAAGTGCATTGTTTTATTTCTTTGGTAGACACAGAAATAATTTCTACACAACTTTGAATAGAATATTTTTTTCATGCTTGTGGAACTGTTCATTTCTCATCTAGATCTTTGTTCTGTATATAATACACTCTGGATTTTTTCCTAGGTCCTCGGGGTGGATTAAAGACGTAGTATTTCATGATAAAAATAATATTTTAACATTATGATATTTTAAATCGTTCGGATGTCCCGGTGAATTGTTTAAAATCTATAGTTAATTGATTTTCATAAACCGTGTTATTGACACATGAAATAAATTGGCGTTAGATATTTTACACTCGGCTGTACGTTCTAAGCAATGAGCGACAATGGATTGGAAAATATTAAAAAAACATCTGATGGATTCATGTATTATATAAAGGTTTAATAAGGTTGTTGAGGTTAACAAGACACTGGCTGGAAACCGACTTGCGACCTCGACCTAATGAGCTAATAGCTCTTTGACTTTTATGCACGGGAAAACAATTGTTTGCAAACTACAACGACGGTCACAATATTACAATACATGTGTATGAATGTCTTCATTATGTGGATATTTCTATATAAAGATTAAAAAAATCAATTGTTGGAATGGAGAAATAATTAAAATTCATTTAATTTGGAGCATTGGTTTAAGCTAAGTTCCTCCGATCGTGTGCGCTCAATACTCGTTATTTATTTGTAACATAATTGATTATGTACTAATGAACGTCAGTCTTGGTGCAATTAATTAACCGATGTTTGAATAACATCTTAATCACGGTTATTAAATCATCTGCAACTTCACCCACCAACCATCCGCCCAGGACGCTTATGCAAGTTAACCTTTCGCTGCAACCAACAATTGGCTGAGGAGGCGATGTGGAACAATGAGGTGTTGTGTCCTCACCCACGTGGCATTGTCCACGTGGCCCACATTGCGATCAAACATAAGAATGTGAGACATTTAGCGAATATGAATGTGTTCAAGTTATGTCAGAAGAAAATCTTTCAGTGCCGTAACAATGTATGAACAATATAATCGGATTAACCAGAGCCAACAAAGATTATCTCATTGCCGATTATATTCTTAGCTAATAACATAATAAATCAATAGTATATATATATATTAATATTCTTTAAAATAATTCTACTATAACAAATTGAAAGCTATTGAAATTCGATATGTAAATTTTTCGGATATTTTTTAATCCTATTGAAAGTATTGTTCACGACAACTCTTATATATATAAAGGAGGATTTGGGTTATTACATATTTTTTTTTCTTAAAAAAAATCGAAGATATTTTAAAATTTGCATTATATTCCTTGAATGGTTGGTAAAATTAAGGATAATAATTTTGAATATATGTAAAACAATGTGATTTAGTAAATCAGAAAAAATAATAACTATCTTTCCTTAACATTTCTATTAACATATTAACCCTTTTACTTGTATAACACATTATCTTCTCTATTCTACCGATCTACTATCTTCCACCTTAAATACCTCATGAAAAAATATCAATACATAATTAACCGATCCGTCACGACGGCTCGAAACCAACGGCGGCTCCCGATGGGGTTTATTTACTATTGAAAACATACCCCAAGCATTTCAAATCAAGATATTGATAAAATATTCATCAATATCTGGGCTTAAAATGTTAAAAAAAAACAATACGCGTCATATTTTGGATTTTTTTACTAATCAATACGACGCGCGAACTTCCGCCGCAAACTGAGGCACGCCCCCGTCCCAGAGTTCTCGTTGCACGTGTTACTAGTATGGTTTCACTCGCACTTGCGCATCGTACCGGATGCGAGCGAGAAAAATCATCGCGTCCGTCCCGAAACTGAAGCGAATATTGTTATTTTTATTTTGCAATTGCGTGCAATTAAGCTCAATGATTGTTTTAAATATTTATTCTCTAGACAAATACAAACAAGTTTGTGACATGTAGGATTTATATTAAAAGAGTTATTCGAGAAAAATTTAAAAAAATTGAGGTCTTAAATACACCCCATCGGAACGACTAGGTTAATTAAAATTAGTAGGGACTTCAAGCTTTAAGGGAAAAAATAATAGCAGCGCTATTCATGAGGAATCGATAATGACGAATTTGGCAGAGTTGTATCGTTTAAATACTGAAAATAAGATCAATCTATAAAATAAAAAATAGGTAGTTCATACCTAGTTTTTTAGATATTCATGTAGGAAAATACTTAAGATTCGAAGGTTTAAAAATCGTTTTAATTATTCATTTGTTTGCATTTGAATTTAAATGATTACTTTCCAATTTTCCGTATGTTTCGTTTCAGCATGTTAATAGTCTGAAATCGGAGACCGGATTGCATTGAACTATGTATTTAGAAACGGAATTGCTCGATCAAGTTCAAATAACTCTAAACTATTTACGATATTGGATTTTTAAGATTAAAAAATTGATGGCGTGACTATTCACACACACGCAATCGGTCGGTGAGCAACTGCAAGAGGAAACTGTTGATCTACTGTTGAACATTAGGAGCAAAGGCTAGCATTAGCACGCTTCGGACACCCGCCAGCTACCACCGCTATTTACTTGCAATAACCCTTTTTTACGCTATAGCCACGACCTGAAAGTCACGCCAACACTATACCAGAATAATTATTACAAAATGTCTACCACAATCGAGCCGAATATAACTCGTATCAATTGCGTCAATTAATACAGTTTATTTAAAAAATAATCCAAAAAATGGGACTTTCGTGCCGGATCGGTGTGAGACCAGTCCGAGCAAACAATATGAGACGTAATTGGATGAAATCTGCAATATAATAGCCGATAGTCGGGACCAATAGCATTACCAATAAACACAGTTCTGCGGGCAAAAAAAAAAAAACAACAATCGCGATCGTAACATGCAAGGAACATCATAATGGAAAAATTTCTCCAGGCACTAATGGCGCATAGCGTTTACCATTATTTATTGTCTACTATGGAAAATAAAACTATGTATAAATAATTTGTATTATTTGGTACATTGTTTTCGTCATTGTTTTATATGTTTCCATTACTGCAGTTCAATACCATGAAAATAATGGAAAACAATCACCGCATATATGATTTTATTGTATAATATCATTGAAAAGAAGGAAAATCATTTTTTTATGGAGTTCATTGAAACTACTGCTTAAAAATAATGACAAGTGCAATCGGATTATATCGAATGGGCTTATAAAAATTTGTTTTATTGTCAATAATTGATTCAATACAATTGCTTTTAATCAATTACACTTTCTACATGATACATTTGTTATCAGCAATTTCAATCGAAATCATTATTTTATACTACGTATAATATAATCGTTATTAATTGTATGAAAACAATAATACGTTTGTGTAACGTATCCTCCGATTTATGAGTTAGATCCCAGTCATTCCAATATTAAATAATATTAAGAGGGACTAAAATAAATTTGTTATGACTATAAAAAGTACAAATCCTTATTATTCGATTTAGACGCATCCCTTAAATATATATTTCCCGATTAAATCTAAAAAATGACATAAATTTCGGTAGCAACTTTAGTGATCTTATAATAAGGACTTAACGTACAAGTTTATGAACATTTAGGAAGAGCGTTTTCAAATTTATTTGATTTATGACTAATATGAATATCAAAATTGATGCGAAATCACTTTCATCGGTTAGCGCTTCAGATCTTTATGGCAAAGAGAATGGTTTCACATTTTTAACAAAATTAACATACGGTGTTTTTTTGCTTTAATGTAATCAGAGATTAAACTCTTTTATTTGTATAAAATATGTACTGCTACGTTTAGAAACTGATTTAAAATTAGTTGCATAAAAATAATCTCGACTATATACAATGTGAATACTAAGAATTTCTCGCCTTTTTGATATCATATGTTTGTATAGAGAAATAAACATCTTTAATTATTACGCATTACTATATTGATTCAAGTACGGTCCGTTCTCAACCTATAACCATTTCCACTAATAACGAAAAGAAAAATTTATAAAAAATACAGTTTTTTTGCCTTTTGTCGAATATTCCTTGCATACGTCAAAAAAAATATTTATAAGATGGTGCCGTCGATTCCGTCATCATTGACTACAATCTATAATTAATGTAATAAATTAAAAAAAAAACTTACTGACTTTTGCCTAAGCAACTGCATAAAGTTATTTATGATAATATTAATGTCCAATGACACCATGAATAGTTTATGAAACATTATACAAACAATTTTAATTTTAATAGAGAAAAAGAAAGTAGATAAGATTTTTTGTAATTTTTTTTAAACAACTTAATCTAGAATTTTTGGACTGTGACTTGATTGAGATTGAGAAAAAGGGAGTTGCAGTAGAAATGAAAGGATTTGAAAGAACTAAATAAACTTAACGAACTTCTAAAAAAATATGCTTTAGTCGTGGCAGCAGCTTTAGCTCATATCAGTAATTCATTGGATGAGCCCTGGCCTCATCCAATACCCATCTCCATTTTATCCGGTCTACCGGCTCCATCTTCCGATAAGTTCCAATGATGCAGTGTCCCTCTGTAGATGGTTCAACCACCTTAGCCGTGGTTTTCTTTTTCTCCAGGGATACGAAGTCTTGTTAACCATAATCATTTTCGACGGCTGACTGTCCCACATCCTTGCCACATGGCTTGCCCACTGGAGTCTGGCCACTCTGAACAGTATATCCTTGTATAGTCGGTACAGCTCCTTGTTGCTTTGAATAAACCATTTCCATCTTCGAATACGACTTCAAATAATCGTCTCAGAATTTTCCTCTCCAATATATAAGTTGTCGCTCATCTTGTTTTATCAAAGCCCAACATTTAAATACGTGCTAAGACGGACCAGATGAGGGTCATATAGAGCTTGACTTTAGTCTTCTTTGAGAGGAATTTCGATTGTAGATGCCTTAGAAGTCCAAAGTAGCACCGGCTAGATCAGTAATGGCATTTAAAAAAAATAAGATATGGACCCAAACATCGATATATCTTCAAGGGTACGACTTCTAATTCAGTAAGCACTTTCCTGTTGTTATGAAATTCTTGAAGAGAAGAAACAAAAAATATTTTTATATTTTAGTGATGTTCATGAAAAAAATATCCAATTACTGAAATCGCTTTAAAATCGCAGTAGTCATCAATGGATATAAATAACTCAGACGATGCTTAAAAATTAGCAATCAGAAATAAAAACAATCAACGTAACACTTGTTTTTATTTCTAATTATTTGTTTTTATGTAATTAGACTTATACCTGTTTCGACATACGCTCTTTCTTACGTCCATTCTTTGTGGCTGAAAGTGGGCCCTACGTAAGTTAGGAATTATACATCAACATCCTTATATTTTTTTTATAATCCGGATTTTTTTATATTAATATTACTGTTTGAGATTTCTCCAATCAGTAAATTGCTAGAATTCACGATACAAATCTCATACAGACCGTGACCGGTGGTGACGACGGTTACTCTCAAAAAACGACAACAATCATCGTAGCTCGCACGCAAGACACCTTGTGACACTGCGTGTAATTGTTGTTATTTTTCTTGGAGTCACACACGTAACACCATTGACCCTAATGGTCGCCGGTGACCTTCTGGTGTTGCCACTCGACCACTCGACCGCGGGCTTCCTCCATCGACTAACTACCTAGCCAGCCAGCTCGCATACAAATAGTCGGATTACCCGGCTATTACTGTGGCCAGACAAAGATCAGAGTGTCGGATAACGCCTCTATCCTCTGTAACATCGATCCAGATCCATGTTGGGTCCACGGCTTGTGTATACAGACACAATATATCGATCATCGATGCTATCTGCATTGTATATTGTAATCGTTACCGGCCAGTGCGAGAAATAAGTGCATCGCAATACATGCAGCTTATCTATAAAATATGCAATGCTATGCGAATTTAAAGGGTCTTGATCTGATTCGGTATGAATCATATCGCTATTTATACAGACGTCACATAGTCCCATAATCATCATCATCATTATCAACGTCTCAGGTTACTACTGGAAGAAATTTTCCAGAAATTGCAATGAAATCGCATATCTATAGTGATATATATTTCACGCAATATTAATACGATACAAATATTTTATTAGCTTTAAAATAAATGTTCGCAAGCAAAATTAAATGGAAAGTATTCAAAAGCGATTTATTTTATAGCTTTTTGTATAAATAATAATCTGAATCATGTTTCTATTTTAAATCAAATCAGTACAAAATCACGCTGTCTGCGACTGAAGTAATACGTCAAGATTATCAATCACATCATCGATAACTCCAAACACCACTAATAAATATTAAAAAAAAATAGAGATTATCGCGAACGCTAATCTCGAAAAAACAATAGATATCGTGTTCCATTTCATCAGAAGCGTGAAACATGAGTGGCGATGTCGATTGCGACATTCAACATCGAACTTTGACCCAATTCTTACACGATAAAGGTTGTCGAAAAGAATTGCGCACAGCCGTTTACAAGCATCCGACAAAACGACAAGAACAACGCGGACAACGACCACGATCTGCCATCTAGCGAACAGCATCAGTTTCGCCGCGATAACGATCTCGCAAAGCGATATGTTGTTAACTGAAACACAATTATACACCGGGACAGGGTACAAGATGTACTGGAAATTGTCGACAAATTACAATGATTGAGCCTGTAAAGTTTCCCTGCTAAGTCTTAACTTATCGCGATTAATGATATTATGACAAAAAATGTAACAGAACGTTAACTTGTGCAATAATGCAGAACGAATTTAGGATTGTACGGTAGTAGCGCAAATTTAATTTATGTATATTATATTAAAAACCTGTGATATTAAAAATCAGTATTATTAGTTTTTACACATTTATATTATAGCACCAATTAATTAAAGAGAAATATCATCTTTATTATCAGTAATATAAAATAATTAAAAAAACGTTTGAATAATTATTAAAATATAACATCTGATATATAAAAATTAATTATTTAAACTATCATTACTAAAATAAACACCTATAATTAAATGATTGGCAAAGGATTATTCTGTCATCAAGTTAATTAAGAAAAAGTTCAGCAACATCACATCAAAATTGATATAAAAACTATATATACTCGAATTGGCAAAAAATTGGAATGGTTTTATATTTCATCTTCATCTTCTACTTCATATTGAGTGGTGGTCAATCTCCACTGATGTTTAAGACGTTAATTATTTAGTTACAGATGGAGATTTTCAATAAAAATTAGATACGACTATCCAAATCGGATTTAAAAATATAAAAAAAATAAGGTGAGGTAAAACTACTAAATAATATTAACAATAATAAAATAATTGACAAGCAACGCGTAGTTCAAAGAAGCTGTGAGTCAGTATGACTGCGCTACAGTGAGTCAGCATGACTGTACCGAGTCGCAGCGCGACACGGTGCTTAGCGGCGAGACCCCCTCCCCCCCACCACTCCACTACCGGTCCGCATCCGTCCAATACCAGTCGCTGGTAGCGCTGACAAGAAGACAGCGCTCTTGCACTCCATTGCGCAAAGTAACACTGCCCACCTAGGTACTAACCAGGTTAATAAATAAAAATCATATTTATATTTTCGCATTATACATAATCAATACGACACATATATATATTAATATATAAAAATAACCTGGGCACAGTCAGAAGAGTAAAATTCGATACCAACATGGTAGAGGATACATGTCCAATCCCTGCGATGGTCAAAACAGGGAAACTCTTTACAAAAAACCGTATATCAAGAAGGCTTGGGTCCCCAGTATAGACAGGAAAGGGGAGCCCTTGTCAAGTGTGAGGCTCAGGTTCTTTTGGCCTCGACTACCATTACGAGAGTCTGGATGATGATGATATATAAATATATTTCTCTACAATTTGCTTGGGGGTGCTGCAACGCTGCAGTATATATGGATAAGTCGCCCCTCATCTTAAGGGAAAAGTATTATAATTTTTAATACATACAAAACGTCTTTTGATAACAAAAAATAACAATTTTGGGTCTCATCAATTGAATCTACTAATTTTGATTGTTTAAATAAATTAAATTAGATGATAAAGATTCCAAAGTATTTTTTAAATAAAACTAAATAACACGAAAACAACCCCTTTTGGCAATACTTTCCAAAAACCAGTAAGGACAATTCCTGGGTCCAGACTCCATTTCTGTGAAGACTCGGAAGAGTATCTCATTGTGGCAAAACAAGCTTTTACTGTTATACTTCCGTTTTCTACAACCTATTTATGCGGGGCAGGATTTTCTAATTATGCTGCAACAAACTTAAATAAAGTAACAGGCTCGTCGCCATATCAGATATAAGAATTCAACTCAAACTTCAAAAAGATTTACGATTTGAGGACCCAAAATCATCAGTCATTACGAGTTTTATATACTCATATTTTTATATGATAAGTTTTAAAAATAATTATTAAATAAATAATAAGTGTTTTGATAATATTTATTTTTTTATTTTTACTTTTATGAATTACCCAAGCTAAAAATAAGTGTTTCATTGCAGAAAAAGTTAAGGAAACCATGGCATAGAATAAATAAATTGTATGATCTCTCGTAAGTAATAAAAACCAGAATGGTTCTTTAATATGAAAGTACTTGGTAATTACCTCCATATAAACATTAGAACTACTTTAGGCATTTAAATTGTTAATGTTATAAACATAGTCACCAATGAGTATGGGTTGCGTGTATTTTTTGTGCATATTCTAGATGACAAAGTAGCATTCTTATTAAAAACTGGTCATTAATTAAACATCTCTATCACAATCGCCGACCTTAGAACTGACGCTGTATCGCGCAGATAAAAACAAATTAATTCTTCATATGACCCAAAAAGGTTTTTTTCTTCAGCTATTATATATAATCCGCAATGACTTATGCAAATTGGGCTTTCTGCCAAAGGTTCAAGTCCGGCGAAATGCTCACCTTCCTAAAGTCGTTATGGCCAGTGAGATAGCGGGCCTGTTTCCGTTCACACGTACCACCGTACACGGTTGGCTGTCGTAAAAAAGTAAATGTCATGGGGAATATTGTCACGTAAATAATGAAGTATCAAAACTGAGGTGCCTGCGCCGGAGAGCCAGCGTCCGGACCGGACGGGCGATCGGACGCGGTTCACTTCCGCGAAGCTCTTTCCGAACCTAATGGACAATCTTTGATGAACGTCACAAAAAAAAATATTGCAAAGAATTACTCGATGTAATTTACGGTGAAATTTGGTTCAACTATTTTCTATTCAAATATTCATGAAGACGAAGACACCGGTCCCAGCTCACAATGTCAATTTTATTGTTCCGGTTTGTGGACTATTACGGCAAACATAAAATATTGAGTCACATATAAAAACTAATAAATTATGCATCGCATCATTTTAAAATATAATATCTAATAAATTAAAAGATTATTACTCTGGGATTTTTATTAACCTAGCCTTACCGATTGGGTTTAATAGTGACCCCGAGTTTTTGATTTGACTGAACTAGTTAAAAATGTTAAATAAAGAATTGCGCGAAAGTGATCTAGAAGATTAATCGATCCATCACGGCTGCTCGAAACCAACGGCCTTGCCCGATGGGGTCTAGCTAGGTTAAAAATTGACATAATATCTAATAAATTCAATACAATTTACCAATTTTTGTCATGACCTAACATCTATACAAACATTAGAAAACTAAAATCCATAATCTGATAAAGTGAGCTGATTATGAATAAAAATCAGTCACAAAAATAATTTATATCATTTAAAAATAAGTTTTTATTATTATTTTTAAACTCCTTTCCAGATTTTAGACTCCATTCCACATTTTAGCCCGACCTGCAATCCACTGTCAATTATTTATTTATTAATTCAAATTAAAAGTCACGAGAAAATGAAAGAAAAATTTTAGCTAACGACTACTGCAGAATTTATTCCATCAGGTCCCAAAACTTAGTCATTTTTTTTATCATAAAATAGTAAAATTTGGATAAACGATCGCATATTACAACTGTTATAAATTATATAAAAAATCATAATTAATTACTATTATAAAAACAATTATTTAATAATATAATAAATACAATGTTCGATAGAAATATGAATATATGCGGATTTTTTAATTATAATTTTTTCCTATGTTTGTGTTGGTAGACTTGTCCCTGACCTATATTGACATCGATAGCAATATTTGAAAAGCTTTCACGTATTATGGTGTGCTATGATTTTTCACTCGTGGAAAAAATGGAAAATGTTGAAAAGAATTTTTGACCACAAACATCACTGTTATGATGCCTTAGTATTCCACGGACTTCATGTGACTTGAAAAAAATCATAAAAAGCGATGTTTTACCAATATTGAAAGCTAAAGGATACAAACTCCATAACAAAAATTCAATCAAAGATTAGAAAAAATGCTAGCAGAAATTTACAGTCATTAGCGTTTCCTCTAAATCGCTCCTTTTTACAAAATTCCTTGTCAACTAAAGATCATTGACCTTTATTTCTTTATATATAAATTTACCTTAATTATGACATATTAGAATTTTGTAGAAAACAGCCATTTGCAGGAAACGTTATAGGAGGGTTGAGTGTATTGTGTATCAAATTGGGACTATTTTCACTGTATCAAAATATATTAAAGATTTTCTTGAAAAAAACGAAAATTCCGCGTCATTTTTTTATATTAATATATCGTATTTTATATTAATATACTCGTATATAATTATTCAGAACGTATATAAATATATTATGCTATTAATTAGCCAAACCATGAAAATAAGATACCAAATATTCGTCATTTTAATCGATGAAAATAGAAAATTTCAAATTATCAAGCGGATGTTTGAGCGGAAGCGAGATTAATTGATAACTGATTATTATCGAATCAATGAATGCATTCTATTTTAATTGTATATATAAAGATTTAATAAGTTTTAAAGGTTATTAATTATATTATAGTTTAAATAAGTATTTGTACGTAATGTATTTGATTAATATCGGAGATTAGAAGATAAAATATGTGTTTTATCAGCCTCCATCGATTTAAACACTTCACCGCCAAAATCTGACTAATCCCCGCATTTTGACGATTGCCATGGTTATCGGAGCATCACAAAAAAATAACATCACGCGCATAATCATGCATATAATGATACAACAAAAACTAAGTATGATTAATGAACGATAGAAAAAGTGGTGTAGACATAAAAAGGCAATGTCAAAGCATCTATTAACCACGAATAAACCGAACAGTTAAGATGATTGATTGCGATTTTCATACTATTCGAGAGCGAGTTAAACAGTATTTAACTGTCAAATTAACGGTGTGCGTGTTCGACTATATGGATTTTTTACGTGAAATAATAAATATATATTATTATATTATATGTATATTATTCATCTTGTTAAACAGAGCATCGAATTTTTTTGAATAAACTCCGCGAACCAAAACCGGTATCGGAGATTTTTGGGAAATTTACGATCCGACAATTAATCACATCGGATATTATTCATATATCTAATCCTGGATAATAATGCGAATTATGATCGTTGTTAATTGCCGAATTATTTTGTTGCATAATCCATCAATTGAATTATGATCTAGCGGCAATGAAGAACATACCGGTAAAAAAGTGTTGGCATGCCAAACTCTCATTCTTTGCCACGGAACTCAATTAAAACATCGTTTCAACGAAATATATACGACGTCATAAATATCGATTATGCATACATTGTATTTTTAAATTACGATCTTACGTGGACAATAAACGGCGACTGGACCTCCTGGTGACATTCGGTGTTAATTTAACATTATTCGCAGAATTGCTTTGATTTAAACGAACCGGGCAAGAAATGGCGAGCGGTTAATCAAGAATGCGGCCTACATTGTCAGGCCGTAGGAGTCAGCCGGGTCTCGGACGATTGGCCATTTGATGGCGGAAGCGATTGTATGAAAGTTGACCTTAAACAGTTTACCAGCAAGGTCGTCGCACGAGGCAACAAGTCTCTCCTATAAGCAGATCAATTCAAGCGCAGCTTCTCAAATGCGCCGGGCTGACCGGTGTGGAGTGTGCCCAGCGGCTCTTCATTGCCACAGAGAAAAACTATTCTATCGTTTAGGTCTAAGAAAATATTAACTCAATAAATAGATTGTACAAAATATTATTTATACAATTAAAATAATACTAACAACACGTCTAATGTGTTAGAATCTAATGAAGCTTTTTGTTTATACATTTTTTGCTATTCAGCAATACAAATCTGCAGGTTCCATTTGAATTTTAAAGCTCGTTTTAGGTTGGGATCATAAGTAAGAAAATGTTGTTCCATACGTTGTTAATTACGAATAGTGACAAAATTATATCATTCTGTGTCAATAAAGACCGGGACGCAAAAATTCGCGAAATTAAAAATACCTATATGAGTATATTTTGTTTCCAGGAATAGTGTTAAGAGAAATAATTCTAATAAAAATATAGTACATGTTCTTTCAGTGAACCGTATTATTTCAAAACCGTGTAAAATATATGGATGTATTTCTATTCGCATATATTCTATTTGTAAACATGTATTAGGTATTCACATTTAAAAGATCTATATAGTTTTATAATAAAATACAAATTACTATAATATTAGTAAAAATAATATAATTAAAAAAACTATAATAGTATACCAAAGCTTTTTTTCAGCAATATTTTAATATGAATTCGTTTCTAATATATTTTTTTCCGTTTGTGCTTAATCCAGCCTATCTACAATTTACATATCGAGGACGCTGAATTTTTTTCTCCTTGACATAAACCCTCTACAAGTCGAAATATAATATCCATATAAAT